>JABAYD010000669.1:0-16959 GCA_014822095.1 Diplotaxis tenuifolia
GTGATCTTCTATCGGTCGATGGTGCATCTCCTATCGACCGATGGCTGTAACATCGTTTTACTCATATCTTCATAAAGTCTCCATTTTAGCTCCAAAATGGCTAGTTTACACCATTAAGTATCTGAACCTGTAAAAGCTCTAAAAAGACACTAAAAGTATCCTTTTGTTTTCAAAAACATATATAAATCATGGTCAAAAGTGGGTAAAATCCATGACATATCAACGCTCAGGGAGACGAGATCGATATAACATTCTCCGCGAAGGACACCGCAGGAGTTCACACACCCCACAACGACCCTCTTCTCGTTGAGCTCGGAATTGGGGATTGCGCTGTGAGTCGCGTACTCATCGACACTGGTTGCTCAGTCGACCTAATCTTCAAGAAGACGCTCCTTAAGATTGACGTCGACCTCGCCGACGTGAAGCCCTCAACACGAACCCTTACCGGATTCAACGGTTCGTCTGAAAAGCTCCTTGGCACTCCCTTTCGGTCAACGCCAGGGGAGTCGTAAGAGTTATCAAATTCGCCGTCATCGACGTAGAAGCGCCTTATAATGCGATCCTCGGTACTCCTTGGCTTCACTCCATGCAGGCCGTCTCATCAACCTATCACCAGTGTGTCAAAATTCCCGGAGAAAACGGCTGGATCCTCACCCTCATAGGAGACCAAAAGGCGGCTATGCATCTGCTCGTCTCCGAGATGAAGAACCACGTAACAGCTCCGATCAACACGATCGTAAAGCAGTCATCCAAGCTCCATCCGCCCGAAGACGACATCCTCGAGGTGGCACCTTCTCAAGACAAGCCGAGACAGCTTATACGAATCTGAGCTGGCCTATCCGAGGACTTCAAGGAAAAACTCCTCTCCTTCTTACACGACAACATATATACCTTCGCTTGGTCACCAAGCGACATGAAAGGCATAGACCCGTCCTTCATCTCCCACCGGTTGAACGTCGACCCGAAGCACAAACCGGTGAAGCAGAAGTGGAGGAAGCTCAGCCCAGAGAGGTCAGCCGCGGTAAACGCCGAAGTGAAAGGCTCCTCGAAGCAGGATCTATCGCCGAAGTCAAGTATCCTGAGTGGATGGCCAACCCGGTGGTCGTCAAAAAGAAGAACGGCAAATGGAGAGTCTGCGTCGACTTCACTAACTTGAACAAAGCTTGCTCAAAGGACAACTTTCCCCTACCACACATCGACAGACTGGTTAAATCAACGGTTGGAAACGAGTTGCTGACGTTCATGGACACCTTTTTGGGCTATAACCAGATAGCAATGCACCCCGACGGTAGCGAGAAGACCTCCTTCATCACGGACATGGGTACTTACCACTACAAGGTTATGCCTTTCGGACGCAAAAACACAGGCGCAACATACCAACAGCTGGTAAACCGGATGTTTGCTGACCAACTCGGTGTTACAATGGAAGTCTACATTGACGACATGCTCGTCAAATCAGCAGCGGCCTCTGACCACCTTAACCACCTCAAGGAATGCTTTGACATCCTAAACCACTACGGAACGAAGCTCAACCCAGCCAAATGCACTTTCAGCGTCGTGTCCAGAGAGTTCCTCGGTTACATAGTTACTCAGCGCGACATCGAGGCAAACTCCATGCAGATCACATCAATCATCAATTTACCCAGCCCCTGCAACAGTAAGGAGGTGCAACGTCTGATAGGCCAAATCGCAGCTCTGAACTGGTTCATATCCAGATCAACCGATAAGTGCCTGCCTTTCTACGAGCTCCTTCGCGGCAACAAAAAATTCGTTTAGAACGAAAGGTGCGAGGAAGCCTTTGGGCAGCTCAAGCACTACCTCAGCACTCCCCCTATCCTCTCAAAGCCAGAAGAAGGAGACACACTGTGCCTTTACATCGGGGTCTCCTCTTTTGCAGTTAGCAGCGTCTTGATCAAAGAAGACCGAGGAGAGCAGAGGAAAATCTTCTACGTTAGCAAGAGAATGACTGACGCGGAAACATGGTACTCGACACTCGAGAAGTTGGACCTCGCAGTCATTACGTCATCACGAAAGCTCCGACCCTACTTCCAAACCAACTCGATAGTGATCCTAACAGATCAGCCGTTGCGGACTATCTTGCAGAATACCAACCAATCCGACAGGTTATCTAAATGGGCCATTGAACTCAGCGAATACGACATCTCGTACCGAGTAGGTCCGCAGCGAAGGCACAAGTCCTCGCTGACTTTCTCATCGAACTCTCTCTGGAGCTCGAACAAATCCTCATCGTCCCTGACTTGTGGTGGATCCTTCATGTTGACAGATCATCATCTTGCGACGGTTCAGGCGTCGGCGTCCACCTGCAATCCCCTACCGGAGAACTCCTCCAACAGTCCTTTCGACTCTGCTTTAAAGCTTCCAACAATGAAGCCGAGTTCAAAGCGCTTATTGTCGGGCTCCGACTCGTCGTGACCGTTAAAGCAAAGAATGTCGAGGCATACTGCCACTCCCAGCTCGTGGCGAATCAAGTTAACGGCAAATACAACGCGAATGACGAAAGGATGGAAGCCTACCTTAAGTTCGTCCAAGGGTTAATCAGGCAATTCGACGGTTTCAAACTGACCAGAATACCTCGCGGTGAAAACGTCCGCGCTGACGCCCTGGCTACCCTCGGCAGCAGCCTTAAGAAGCAAGCCCGTCGAACGATCCCGGAACAAAAGATTGAACAACCCATCATCACACTGAACAAAGATGACTGCGAGCAAGTCCTCACCGTAGACAACCCAGAGCCAACCAACGAGGACACCCCGATGCACGACCAGCCTGAACCGGATTGGCGAACTCAGATCCTCGAGTACCTACTCACCGGGATGCTCCCAACTGAAAATTGGGAGGCACGAAGAATCAAGGCCCTGAGCGCGAACTACGCCACCATAGACGGGAAACTGTACAAGTGGACGGCTAACAAAGTCCTTCTCACATGCGTCAGCGGCGAGGAAACGTACATGATCATGGTCGAGACGCATGAGGGGCACGGAGGAAACCACTCCGGTGGCCGAACACTTGCACTGAAAATCAAAGGGCTCGGCTACTTGGCCCACTATGGTAGCTGACTGCGAATCCTACGCCTCGCACTGTGACAAATACCAGCGCCACGCGCCTAACATCCACTGCCCTACTGACTACCTTAGAACGACAACCACGCCTTACCCATTCATGAGGTGGGCAATGGATATCGTCGGCCCTCTGCCGAGCTCCTGACAGCGCAAGTACCTCCTCATCTTGACCGACTATTTCACCAAGTGGTTCGAGGCAAAGGCGTACATCCAGGTCACGGATAAAGAGGTACAAAGTTTTATCTAGAAGTACATAATATGCCGCCATGTGTTGCCATACGAGATCGTCACAGATAACGGATCCCAGTTCATCTCGCACGCCTTCCGCGGTTTCTGCGAGAAGTGTAAAATTCGTCTCAACACTTTGACTCCAAGGTACCCTCAACGAAACGGTCATGCCGAAGCTACTAACAAACTCATCATCAACGGTATAAAGAAACACCTTGACCTCAAAAAGGGCCATTGGGCGGATGAACTCGATGGCGTGCTCTGGTCACACCGAACAACACCGTGAGGCGCCACGGGCAAGACTCTGTTCTTGTTGTCCTACGGAATCGAGGCCATGGCACCTGCGGAAGCAAGCGTCACCAGCCTGCACCGAGCAAAGATGCCACAAAATACCGAGTTAAATGAGAGCATGATGCTCGACGCCCTCGACGAACTGGAAGAACGCCGCGATCAAGTACTCCTTCGGATTCAGAACTACCAGCATTTGGTAGAGAGCTACTATAACAAGAAGGTCCGACCTAGGCTACTTGCGCTATGGGATTACGTCTTACGTAAAGTCTTCAAAAACACCAAAGAGCGCGGCGCCGGAAAACTTAGCACTCGATGGGAGGGGCCTTACAAGATCATCAAGGTAGTGAAGCCCGGCGTCTACCACCTCGAAACTAAATCCGGTAAAGAAGTCCCTAGAGTCTGGAACTCAATGAACCTCTGGAGATACTTGCACTAAAAGGCATATATTTTCAAAAAAAAAAAGCCTAGGTGTCGGTTTCGCCGCCTCCGCGGCAAGCACAACGAACTACGAATGGTTTGATCCCTCCGGGGTACGTAGGCAGTCTGTTAAGGTCCAGCCATAACAACCAAAACTCCGATTCGTCGACAAAACATTCGAAGATGCCAAATTTCATAGTAATAAAACTGAGGCAACAACCTCGCAAACGTTTACATCTCGTGAATCCAACAAAAGTTTCGAGAATACAACAAAGGCAAAAATAAAAACAAGTTATAGCTCTATGCGGCGACACCATCACCATATCCAGGTTGCTCTCGTCTCCCGGCGTCCACCGGATCACTGCCTTCGCCATCCTCGGCATGCTCCATCCTCCCGGCCCCCTCGGGATTATCTTCGCCACCCTCGGCATGCTCACCTTTATCCTCGTCATTTTCCTCTAACTCCTCGAGGGCTGGAAAAACGACCTCATAATCCGAGAGAGCCGGCGAAACGAAGTCCCCGGCCGTGATATCCTCGACGGTCATCTTCTTGATCTCGGCCTCCAAAGGCCCTTCCTTAGCCACCAGCTCGTTAATCGACGCACGCGGAATGCGAACGCCCCTTGCCACAAGCTTCTCTAGACAAGTCCTAGTACCGTGTACTTGACTAAAGACGAGGAGTTTCTTGTGCACGGCTGCCTTTTTGTCGACAAACTTCTTCAGGTTCTCGAGCCTCTTGTTGAACAGCGCTTGCATCTTATCCTCTACCTCAAGAATGGCACGAGATCTGGATTCCTGAAGCCTGACCCTCTCCGACTTCACTAGCGCAGCCGCCATATCCCTCTCATGCTCCATCTCGGCGGAAAGTACCTTGGCTGCGTCCCTCTCGGCCTTCGCCTTTGATACGCTTTTCTCCGAATCAGCCACGCGTTGCCGCAGCCTTTCGAACTCGTTCGCCACACTCTCGCTGCTTCTCGTCAGCTTCTCCAGCCTCTCCCTGGTGTCACCGAGCTCCCTGTCCTTCTCACTTAACTCCTCTTTCAACCTCCATATGGTCATCTCGTAGTCGATGGCCAGCTCGTTCTGGTACGCTATGAGTTGGAAGGAATGACAAATACCGTCAGCAACGCCGACCTCACAAAAAGAAAAGAGACGAGTCGGGAAGACATTACCATCGCACCCATTCGCGCCGCACCCCGGAATTTGTTAGGGTTGTTCAAGTCTTCCACTTCCGGCATAACCCGGGGTCCGCTCCGAATCTGTCGAAACAAATTCGCAGGAGCCAGATGATCGATTATGAAAGGCGACTCACCAGAATAGGGGAAGTTGACCCTATCTCTCTGCACGACCCTCGGAAGATGTCCCCACTATCAAACGCCCTCCGGGCTACAGACGGCACGGGAGGATTATCCTCTCCTCCCTCAGTGTCCTCACGAGCCGAGTCCCCGGCCGCCTTCTCAGCCTGCTGCCCTCCGCTCTCCGACTCTGTCAGTTCGGTAGAAAGAACCTTTGGAGAGGTCCGAGGACCGTCCTCCGGGGGAGTCTCGAACGCCGAGTCATCCACCATCAAACCATCGGCGAAAGAATCCGCGTAGAGCGGGAAATCGATATCAACATGACCCATATTTGATTTTGGGAAAAGTCTTGAGAGAGAGAAGGATAAAAGCAAAAGCTAGAGAGAGAAAGTCGCAGTTAAATGTGAAGCAAATCGCAAAGAGCGAAGGGACTATTTATACATGAGGGCACGAAAAATGAGGGGTCATCATTACAAGCGCGACCCCTCACCTTCTACCAAGATCAAATTTTACAAATACAAACGACCTCTCGAATTAAATTACAACATTACATCTGCAAAGGGAGCCCGACTCATTTTTCCGCAACAGGATCACGAAGCGTCCCAGCACTATCCGGACTCACCAGAAACACATTCGTCCCAAATTGATTGTCCACTGGAGGAGGAGCACTCAGAGGATTAGCCACTTCAGCTGCCACAGGCGAAAGCGTGAAGTCGGCTAGGGAAAGAACGGTCGTATACTTCGCTCTCTCGGCAGTAAGCTCGGCCGTATACTTCACCTCATCCCTTCGGACCTTTTCCAAAGCGGACTTCGGGATCCGCACTCCTATCTCAACCAGCTTCTCAAGACAAGTTCTCGCGCCAAGTGCTTGGGCAAGGAGCAGCTTCCTCAACATGACGACCTCCTGCCCCCTAACATACTCCTCAAAGCGGCCGAGCCGGGCTAAGCACTTAGCTCGTACCTCATGATCAACCGCGGAAACAGCCTCCTCCCTACTCCATCTCATCTGCTCAATTTCAAACTGGTGGCGATGGTGCTCAGTTACGCAGTTAGCCTCAAACGCCGCCAAACGTTCCTTCGCCCGCCCCGTTGCTGCCTCGGTCTGTCTCCTGGTCATCTCGGTGGCCGAAAACTCAGACGCAAGCCTAGCATTCTCGGCCTTTAGCACTCCGAGCTCCCGACGTAGCTCCTCATTCTCCTTACCGAGATCTGCGCTCCCTCCGGTAGATGATTCTCCCTGGACTGAATCCTTTCCTTTTAAAGCAGCAACCTCGGCCTCGTGGCCGCTAAGGGCACGATCCTTCTCCCGCAATAGGCGTTACGCTGTCTCCAGCTGGCATTCAAGTGATTGAAGGCAGTCCTTGTAGTCCAGGATCAAGTCGTTCACATAGGCAACATACTGCGAAATCAGTACAACCAAATTAAGTAAAATGCAAAAGTGACAAACAGAATGGATAGAGGCGAGCTTACCGCAATACCGCTCCGAGCCATTCTGCGATACGACGAAGGGTTAGACAGCTCGGCTACCAGCGGGACAACTACATCCATCGACGGCCGTATCTGACGAGCTAGGTCGGAGCACGCGTCCAGGTTGTTCACAAAAAAGCCACTCCTCGACTAGTCGCACTCCACGATGTCCAAGTTAGGCCCCGCAGCTCCAGGGACCGAACTCCCAAGCATAAGTCCGCGCAATGATCTACCCTCCTCGGCTCCACCCGAGACCTCGGCAGTTGGCCCCTTTTCCACTACCGCCACTTCAGCGTTTACATGCGCTTGACGTATGTCATGTCTGCCATGCGAGACATCGGGGACTACACTCCCGGGTGGAGACCGACGAGGTGATCCTCCTCCCTCGAGAGAGCCCCCTCCGCTACTGCTACTTTGGCGCTCTCCTTCGTTTGGTAGTTTCCCTCTTTGCCCTGCGAAGGGTCCTTATCAACCACACTAGGGATGAGTCGGAACGCACCGGTTTCCGTTTGTGCGATCGTCGTTTGGACCTCCCTTATCCCGGCGATTTTCCCAGCATCCTTCCCGTCGGGCTGAGCTCTGTTTTTTGGAATGGCTTCCCGGATTGATGGGTTAACTAGCACTCTTCTTCCTTGCTTCTTTCGAGCGGCTTCCCGAGCTGCCGGCTTGACAGGGACCCCCCTCTTTGCTTGCTTCGCGACCGCCTTAACAACCTCTCTCGAGACTTTCTTCTTCTTAATATCCCTTGGCGGAGGTGAGCCCTCACTCCCCTCGACGTCGATCACCACGTCGTCCACGGTTGGAAAATCCTTTTTCTTTTGCGACGCACTCGGCCGAGATGGGACCTCTGCCTTGTCGGCGTGAGATGGAGCTTTCCGCTCTTTTCTCTTTTTTGCCTCGGGTCTCGGAGAGGTAGGTCCCTCTCGTTCCGCGTCCAGACCAGGGACATCGTATTCCCACATCGCTGTCAAAGGGAAAATAATACCAAGTATTAGGGAGCAGATCACCAACTTTCCCAACAAATCAACACAATCAAAGAATCACCGGCCTTACCGTTCATAATCGTCATCAGAGCTTCCCCTATGCATTCGAGCGAGAAACCCTCCCACGACTCTACGCCGCTCTCGACGATCTGGCAAACTTCCGATTCAGTCTCGGTCGGGCAGGACCGAGAGTCAGGATGACGAACTAGCATAACAAAAGAATATATATAGGTAAGTACGAGAAGCAAAAAAAAATTGCAACAAGGTAAGTTCGGGTTACTCACCGGCGTCCCACGACCACAGCACCCAGAGGTCGATTGGTGGATCCTCGAAGGCTGTTCTATCCAACTTAGCGAAGAAATAACGGCGCTGCCAATTGTTCGTCTTCGTCGGATGCCCGAACACGACATTGTTTTTGGGCTTCATCTTTGCGTAAATATACCCGGTAGAGTTGTATTAATTGCCAGCGTGCACAGCTCTTCGAAGGCACGAACAATCAATACAATTCCTAACTTGGAAGCCTTCACAAGCAAGGCAACGATGAGTCGGAACGTTCCCGGCATAAGCTGCAACAACGGGACGTCCCTCCTCCGGGCATATGCCGAGACCAACCTCGAAAGTGGAAACCATAGCTTCACGTGGTGCTTGAACCACGACTCGTACATACAAACGTAGCCGACCGGGGGGACCACGGTCGCATATCCTCTCTCGGAATAATAAACGTAAATCCCGGAGGAGCCCCAGCCTGCACCAGCAAATCAGGTAATGACGCATCTCGAAGCGGGACGGGTAAACATTCGTCCAATCTTGACCGTCGACTTGAGAAGGGCGAAGCAAGTCTTCTGCCAAAGCGGGCAACTCGAAGAACGACCCGTCTTCATACAATTCAACCGGGCACACAGGTGCAAGAGGCCCCGACGAGCTCTCAGTTTTCCTGCTTGACGATGCCGACCTCCGCTCAGCAACCCCGGTAGCACCCCCCGGATTACCAGGGACCTCGTCACCTCCTCGATAATGTCGAGGGCAATCTTCGCCATCCTCCATGACGGCGGTATCTCCCACACCACCTTCCCCCATCCTCTCTTCGTTCCCCGGAGACGCCGGATCTAACTCCTCATCCATTGGCGCAACTCCAGTGCCGCCGTTAAGACGGTCTAGCAGAGCATGCCTTCTCAGATTGTCTTGCTCGAACAAAAGCTCAGTGGTCTCCCTCCGATTCTCCTTCCTAAGACGGAACTTTTCGGCTTCCTTGTCGGCTACAGTAACCGACTTGCCCTTGTCGGCTACAGCAACCGACTTGCCCTTGTCTGACGCTTTCGTCGCCGATTTCTCGGCAGTTTTCCTCGGCGCCTCACCGATCTTCAGCGTTCCCGAAACTTGGTTCATAATTGCTCTGAATTTAGGTAGCGAAAGAATAGGGGAACAATGTGGCTAAACCTATAACAGAAGGAAAACCTTCCCCTTTTATAGCCGAGAATTTCGGAAACCGAGGAGTCGCAATAATGACGAAAAAGGAAAGTCGCCGTCCCCATCCCATCAATCGGCAGTCTAACACGTGTCGTCCGCTCGACGCACCGAAAAACACATGGCGGAACAGAGTCAAAGGCACCGAGCTCCATCTTTAGTAGACCGAACTTCCTTCAAAAAATTCGCCACTCCTAGTCTTGGCACAAGTAGTAACGAACTGGGGGGGCTTACTGTTTAGGGAGAATTGCACTCAACCCCCATTACGACCCACTAAAGAGAAACCTTCGGCCCAATTATCCAAAGCAGAGACTACCGAGTTGCTCGGCCGGTTTGTAGCTCGGCATTATTTGCCGCGGCCAACCTATGCGCATCGCGTCTGGGTACGAGGCCAGTTTGTAACTCGGCACAATTCGATTACGCAGTCGGTCATCTCGGGAACTCGTCCTGTTAAACAACAAGACAACCGACCTACGAGATGACTTATCTCGATCACTAATAACGAGGCCTATCTCACGGTCCGTGTCTAATTCCGCCTAACGTTAGGTCACCACACTATCCAAATTAGGTCAAGACACCAAATATAAAAGGAAGACAAGAGGCAACGAGAGAAGGATTCGAAAAAATACTAAACGGCTAGATCTAGGGTTTTGAGATCCATTCTTGTAAACTCGCTCTAGATTTCCCTTAAATTCTGAACTCTCTTGTAACTCGTTTCGTCTTCATCTATTAAACGTCTTCTTAAACCCACTTCAAAAACATTTAATCGTTTAGATCTAGATAATAAATTCAGATTAAACATAGATGCCAACGACAACTCTACTCAGCGACAGAATCTTCTGAGCTATGTGAACTCTCTACTTTCTAATCAATACAAGCTTAAAGGAGGAGGTGTTCTAATAGAGCCCAAGCAGTATCAGCAAGAACATGAGAAGTTAAAGATATTGGAGGGAGAGGAAGCTACTGCTTCAAACAAGAACATAATAAGTAAAAGTAGTGAAAGAAAGAGAAGAGGATGAACAAGAAGAGAAAGAAGAAAGGCATCCGATGGAAGAACATAGCCTGTGCTAAAGATTTATAAATTCTAATAAATAATATGCATGTGCCATGTACATAAATAGTAATTTTAAATATAATATTTTTAATTAAACATAACTTACCTTAGACATTATTAATTTTATATTTAATTTCATCAATTTGAACTAGTAGTTTTATATCATTTTCATTTTTACTTATTTTCTACTTTTACTTATAAATTTTCCAAAATACATGTTATTACTTATTAGTTATTAATGTATTTTAATAGTTTTGTCAAAATAAATATTATATAAAAAATTACATTAATGGTGATATATAATTTAATAGTCATTAAAATATTAGAAAAACCATGCCAAAAATATAATTTTTATAGGGAAAATTGTACATATCGCAATTAAACTAATGTCATGTCATCATTTTCAAGAATTATGTCATGATAACACATGTCAAAATTATTTCACAAATAATGTTTAAGAAATAACGACATGCCTTTTTCTAACTTTGCCATATTGTTTATAATTAATAATCTTATTTAAATTTATGAGTAATATTTTTTTTCTACTGCTCAGATAAAAAAAAGTAGGACTTTTGTCTAAAACAAATAGAAAATAATTCTCTAAAAAAATTATTTTGTTTATTGTATCTTGAAAATTTAAAAATGGTTTTTGAAAACTAAAATTACAACATGATTGGTTAGGATTAGTGATTTAAATAAAATAATAATAAAGCTAACGTACTAACAAATCTATTTTTTGTTTCTTAATCCAATAAATGCCACAACCAATAACCCTCACTAAACTCCCAACCAATCATCACCATTGCATGGTTTTCAACCAGCTGAATTAATAAATTTATTTTGTTTTGTGAACAAATATGTCTTCAACTCTAAAACAATACAAACAGTAGAAATCAGAATACGAATAACTAAAAGTTAAAAACTTCATATACTAATTGCAAAATATTAGTAACAACGGAAACACAAGAATGTTAAATTCCATTGAACCAGAACACATTTCCCCCATCTGGTATGAACCAATCAAACCATAACACTAAACATACTCTGGCCAGGCTGAATCAAAAACCAACCCAAGTTGTTGTTTAACTTCATCTTCTGCAAACGTTGCGTCTATGGCGGATTTAGCCAATGCAAATGTTTCCCTTTTACCAAGACCTTCAAAGAAAATTAAACCAACAAGAAATAGACTTAGATTCATTAAACAGCAGTCTCAAGAATTAGATAAGAACTCACCAAAGGAACGAAGGGCAAGAGAGTACTCGTTGGAGAGGCTAGTGGAGAACACTCCAAAATCATCAGTGCATATAATCAATGGATGCTTTGCCTTGTAGAGATCAGCTGTTACATAAAGATTTTAAGTTCATGTCACTACAATGCATCAAGAAAATGAAACAAAGCAGGGGAAACAGAAAGTCTTAACCAAAATGGTGTATATCTATTGAAGATATTGATCTGGTTATAATGTTGGATGATAGACATATCTCAACCTGCACAAAAAAATAAAGAGTACATTACATTGTTCGAAGATTATAAAATTCTAAATATATAAATCTATTACCGGAATCTGATAAGATTTCAACTTTTCCCAGTCTTGATCTTTGAAGAAACATGCATGACCAACTCTATGCGGTTTGAAATCAAGCATTGCTTGGATCTCTTTCGGATTATGGACCTACAAAGCACTAAGATGAAGAAAGTAGTAGAGAATCATTACAAAAGAAAAACATTTGAAGACCAGTTAGTACCTCTCCACAGTGAAGAGTGATGTAAAGATCATTGTCTTTAGCAAACTGTAACGCAGGCAAGAAAGTGCTCCTACAAGAACATGAAAGATTGAAACAAAGGCCGAAGAAGAAGATGAGTTTTAACAATCAACTTACCATTCTCCAACAAGTGGATTCCCAGAGAGATCTATACCAACAACACCAACATTTCTCATCTCCAATGCGAGCTTAACCTTAAGGAGAAACAAGGAGAAGGGTTTTTTTTTTGTAGTTTTCAGAGCAGTTTTGCTTGTTCTAAAAATACTTACAGTTTCCATTGCAGACTCTGTTGTTTCTCTACGGTCAATACTAAGAAGCAGCTTAACATAAATCTTCTTTCTTCCAACTCCATCACACGAGTTGTGTAGTTTTTGACAGTTACAAAACTCAACATCGACTTCAGTGATAGATCTCAGGCCTTTGATTACTGCTTCCATGTAAGAACGTTTACTCATACCTATAGAATCATTCCTCTACAAACAAAAACAAAGTCTCATTTTTACAATGTATGACATTTAATTATATAAAAAAAAGATTGTGTTACCTTTGGAGTTGTTCTTAACTCTAGGTACACCACATTCTCTAAAGCAAAGTCTTCTACAACCTTGTCCAAGACAAGATGAGACAAGTCTTTAGATGTTTCCTTAAACACTAAGCTAATACTAATGTAATGAGACTAAAAGTTTCTTTACTTCTCTAGTGATTCTTGTCACTGTTTGGTGATCAGTGGTGATCATATGGATCAAATCAAACAACTTGAAGACCTCAGCCAACGATCTATCATCTAAAAAAAATCAAACAAAAACAAGAAAAATTTTCACTTTTGAGTTCAGACCAAACATGAGAGCCTAAAGGAGACAAAACTGAGCACAACAGGTTAACATATGTTCTGAAATTGACTTACTTTTCTGAATGACATCTTCAACATCAGAGAATACTACAACCCCTTTCTCACCAAGAACCCTAGCAAGCTCTCTGCCCAATTAAACGAAAACCCATCAAAACTAAAACCTCAAAATCGATTTTTTTAAAAAGAAGAAGTTTCATAATTGATCAGTTGCAGTTGCAGATACGAAGAGACAGAGATGAAGGAACCAAAAAGAAAAATCGACAAGTTAGGGGGATTTTACAGAAGAGTGGAGTCTCTGATGGAGCCGTTGAGATGAGCATGCAACTCGATCTTTGGCATTGGATGTATCCATTCCATTTTTCTATTTTTTTGGTAGAGAAGAGTGACACAGTGCAGAGCGATAAGACGTTTCTATAAGGAAGCAAACACAGAGACGCAAGTTATCGTTTAATTTAGGTCTGCGAAAATTAACCAAACTGAACCAACTCTTAACTTCTGGTTCTCGATTTAGGTTTGGTTTAATTCTGAACCGGTTGACAGGTCTACCACAAGAAAAGTGATTTTTTTCAGAAAAAAAAAAAGTTTTCTTAACTATTATTTTTTGAAGTTTTATTTACAATAAAAAATGAGAGAAATAACAAAAATATCCGATGTGTTGTAATCCAATTAATTAATCTTTGGGTACCTAGAGTCTCTCTCCTCTTCCATGTTCTCTCACTTTGATCTTTTGTTAAGAACCGAGATTCAATTTCCGATCAATTCAATTAGGTTCTCTAGCTAATCCGATTTGATTTGGTTCGATTTAAGTAAAGCGATGAACACACGAGATTTGTTTACCCAGTCTTCGTTTCCTACTGACTGGGGAGAGAACTAAACTCTCATGATTTCCACTAGATCAATGCGATACAATTGTAGTGATATCTCACCTGATATCATTTCGTTCTTTGCAAGTACTACAAGAACTTATACAAGACGTATACCGGAGAAGATTACTGCAGCGATTGCGATGAAGACGACTCTTTATCGGCCTCTGAATCCTCCGAAGACGAGGATCCGCAACCGTGAATGGGAGAAAGAACGACGATCTCAAGAGCTATGATCACTCCAGAATCTCTCTATCTTGACGACAGCTTTCTCCTTCCCCTGCGAATAATCTCTCTCTTTCGCCTCTCTCTGTTTTTCTCGAGCTCTGCTCTTACTCTGTTTCGCTTCTCTTTCTTATGAAGAAGACGAAGATGTAACTGACTGTGGGACCCAAACGTAACAACCATTAAACGACGCGTTTCATTTAATTTGATTTCGTCCGCTGAAAATGGGCCAACGAGAATAAGGCCCAAACACCAAATACTCATTAAGAACCCGTAAAGAAGTCGACGTCGTATTGACTCAACACGACAACACCACAAATCTCCACCTTTGTCGTCTTTGAGTCTGAAAGAAACCCTAGCCTCCTCAAACTCCTATGAACTTGACAGAACTCCGAGATCATGACGGAATCACCACCACAGAGTCTCACCGGATCACAAGGCCACTCAGGCTCGAACGATGAAACCAATCCTCCCCCAATAAACCTTGAACGAAGTCCAGATCCACCAATCATCAGAAGCCCAGAGCTCCTCATATACTCCATTGAAAACTTAAAGTCTCCAACTTTAGACCTTCCAGAAGATTTTCAGATACCAGAAGCACCTCAGGAGCCTCAAAATCCAAAACCAGAAGATCAAGCCGATCCAATGAACATCACCACATAAGATGAACAGCCTCAACTCTCAGCACTTGAAATCTGTAAGAATCCCTTTCCTCAACATACACTTCTGACAAAGAATAACCAGAACCTGATGAGAAACCTTTTTCAGATAACCAGCACTTGAACCTCTTCAAAGAATACCCAGTAACACCAGCGTAAGTCTCTAAAGAACCCTCTTTTATTTTGTTAGCTTCATGTTGTTTTTCCAAGAACAAAACACTAACCAATTTGCTCTTGTCTTTGTATGTACTCCTTCTGACGAGATGATCAAACAACAGAACCAGCTCGGAGTACCTCTTAACACGATCAGGCGATGACCCCAAGCGTTACGAGACACTTCTCGAACGCGTGAGCAGGTAATCCTTTAGTCAACATATCTGTCGGGTTTAGAGTAGTATGAATCTTGTGAATCTTGACTAGGCGGTAGTCTACAATATCTCTGATGAAATGAATCTTGTTAGCAATGTGCTTAGTTCTATCATGATGCACTGCATTTTTAGCTAGATATATAGCACTTTGTGAATCACAATGAAGTTTGAAGAACTTAGATTCAAATCCCAATTCACCACAAAATTCCCTCAGCCATAACCCTTATTTAGTAGCTTCTGATAATGCCATGTACTCAGCCTCTGTTGTAGATAAAGCTACAATATGCTGCAGACAAGACCTCCAACTAACTGTGTTTCCACCAACTTGAAACACATAACCAGTCACTGATCTGCTCTTATCGCGATCAGTTGAGTAGTCAGAATCACTGAAACCCTCCACCTCGAACTGATCATTCTTAGAGAAATGAAGACACACATCTGAAGCTCCCTGAAGATATCGCATAACCCACTTAACAGCTTCCTAATGCTCTTGACTCGGTTTAGACATAAACCTGCTGACAAGACCAACAGCAAAACCCAAATCTGGTCTCGTCCCAATCATAGCATACATCAAACTCCCAACTGCACTAGCATATGGAGTGGAATCCATTAGATTCTTTTGCTTTTCCCACTCTTCTGGAGTTAAAACTTTTAAGCTTGAATTGAGCTCCAACCGGTGTTCCCACTGGTTTACAATTCTCCATGCCAAAAGTCTTGAGAACTTGTTTAACATATCTTTCTTGCGATAGCTTTAGAAATCCCTTCTCTCTGTCTCTGGTAATATCCATCCCAAGAATCCGAGTAGCTGGTCCCAAATCTTTCATCTCAAACTCCTTCTTAAGTAGAGCCTTTAATTCCAATATCTTCTTCTTGTCTTTAGCGGCAATAAGCATGTCATCTACGTATAGAAGAAGATACACACTTTCAACAGCTCCTTTTCCTTTCCAGTAAACACAAGGATCTTTGACACACCGAGTGAAACCCTTTTCCTTGATGAAAGTATCGAATCTCAAATTCCACTGACGAGGTGACTGCTTTAATCCGTATAAGGATTTCTTTAGTAAGCAAACCTTTCCTTCATCACCTTTCTTGATATACCCTTCAGGTTGTTCCATGTAGATAGTCTCATCTAGATTCCCATGAAGAAAAGCTGTTTTCACATCCATTTGCTCCAATTCCGTGTCAGCGTTAACAAAGAATGACAGAAGTATATCCTAATGGATACATGCTTAACAACTGGAGCAAATATCTCGTTGTAATCAACACCTTCTACTTGAGTAAAACCTTTAACAACGAGTCTAGACTTGTATCTAGGATCCTCAACCCCTGGAATACCCTCCTTGTATTTGTAGATCCACTTAGAACCAATAACTCTCTATCTCTTAGGACGATCAACAATATCCCATGTTTCATTCTTATCCAGAGAAGTCTTTTCTTCGCCCATGGAAGCATTACATTTATCCCAATCTTTACTCATCCGTGCTTCTGCATAAGTCTTAGGCTCAGCAATATCAACATCTCTTGCACAACTTAATGCATAGGCAACAAAGTCTCCACTTTCATAGATTGCAGGAAGCTTAGAAACTCTTCGAACCCTATCACGAGCAAGCAAATAGCCGTCAAGATTCTCAGTAGAAGAAGAACCTGCTTGACTTTCTATTTCTTGTTCAGTCTCAGACTCAGAATCACTACTTGAGTCGACGGTTGATGAAGAGACTCCACCTTCACTAGTACTTGAAGGTCCACGAATTAGATCTGGACTGAAATTAACTTTCTTTTTACAATCCATCTTTTCTTCCTTTGATTTCCAATAAAGCTTTTCTTCGTCAAATACAACATTTCTGCTGATTGTTGATTTTCCTGTCTCTGGAAGCCACACACGATAACCCTTAGTGCCTTGCGGATAACCCATGAAAATTCCTTTCACAGCTCTAGGACTCATCTTGTCTTGAACA
>JABAYD010000670.1:0-28733 GCA_014822095.1 Diplotaxis tenuifolia
TCTATTATCATATTTGATAAAAATGATGTTACAAAAGTTAACTGTAATCCTTCAACTATAACAATTTTCTTTAAAAAAAATTAAAACTAATTATTCATTTTCACATTACACATTTTATTGTGATTAATTTTCTTTGACAGAATAGTGGTATCTTATAATTGTTTTTTTTTAATTCTTTTTCTCTTTTTTTATTGGTAAGTTTTTGTACTATTTTATAAATTTTTCAAAATCAATAAAATTAAACAAGGTAAAATTGATATATACATGATTTATCATATGTTTGATCTACTGATATAGATTATAAGTTTTTGATTTGTAAAAAAAAAATACTACTAAAAAATAGGATTACAATTAGAAATGTTAAAAGAAAACGGTTGACTTGCTGACATTTTTAAACAAATGAATGTTTGTTGTCCAAACACAAAATAATTTCTTATCATTTTGATTTTAGTTGTTTTTGTAGAACTAAAATAATTTCTTATCATTATAATTTATTATTATCTATGATAGATTATATATGATTTAGTTAAAACACTTGATTATTTAAATTAAGAAATCAGTTTTTAGAAAAAGCCAGAATATTTTAAAAATAATATTGTGATGTTTTGTATTTTATTTCTGTGATATATCAATATTAATAGTTTTTTAACTATTTTTTACTAATTTTAATATATAACTTTTTTAGTTATAATGAAGGGGCATTATTTTTTGGTATGCTTTAGGCACCAAATTAGTCCGGACAGGTAATGATTCGACCTGACAAATTTTCGAGAATTTAGCACCTCGATTTAGCTAGTAATTAACATGCGTCTTCCAGTCACTCTCCAATGCACATATTCGAAAGGATCACATTAAATCCAAGCATGCGTCAAGCGGCAGCCACGAATCACAGCCGTAGAAATGACGCGATGATGGGAATCAAGAAGTGGAGTGCTTGTCCCACGTGTTGGCAAAACAGAACACACGGGAGCAAAATGGTCAGCTCTTACGGCAGCTTAACGCTACGACAATATCCTTAACATGTTTCCTTGACAGACGGACGGTTCTGGTTCATTCCTAGAAATAGTGCAAAAATCAACGGCTGCGTTTCGACTTTTGAATGTAATGATCTCACTCACTCATCGAGTACATACTTGCTTCACAAGAACGCTAACTAACTATTGTCTCCTCATTCTTGAGCCAGAGTGGGTTTTAGAAAGCATGGCAGTGCATGATGGGCTCATTGGTTTCTTTCATTTTTTATTAGGTATTTATAATAATTTTTTTTAATCACGTCTGGTTTAATGCCTAATTGGATTATAACTTCTAACTTTTTAGCATTTTAAAAACTAACTATTTTATAATTTTCTTTATATATTTTTTTGAAACTATTTTTCTTTCTTATTTTTTTAGCAAAAAGAAACGGAGGTTGTACATGTAATGGATAAGTAAACTAATGGGGGGAAAGGGGTGTTTTTGCTGTCTTTCGTTTGCTGTCTTCTCGGTTATGGTTTAATCAAGAATTCAAATGTGAATTCTAATCCTCTATATATTAATTGAGAAGCATTACAACATGTTTTGGTAGCCACATGTTACCATGAGAATGCTTTTCAAAAAAATTAGAAAAAAATGTTGGTCTATATAAACATATAATATACTTTTAATTATGCTAACCTTAAAAATATTATTAATATCATTCATTATTTCCTTATAAAACGTAGGAAATTATCTTATATGGTTAAAATCTATATATGTCAATTAATAATATGAATAAGAAAGATTTGATAGAAATTTGTGTAGCTTCTATTTATTTTGTTAAATCCATATTGTGAAAATAAATTATACAATAAGATTACCTATATTATAAAAATTAGTTTTATATTTAAATATTTTATATTTTAAATTTTAAAAATTATTATAAATTAATAAAATCTTTTAACATTTCACATAGAATATTTTTTGATTAATGATTTTTTAGAACAAGATAGAAACGATAATAAAATTAATGAGTCAGCGTATCATTTAATAGATGTCCAAGCTATATATATAATAATTTTAAATTTATATACAATCACTACATAAATATTTTAAAGTCATTTGCATTGAATAAGTAATAAATATAGATATATCATTTGTTCTTTAAATTTACTTATATAAATCGGTTGTAAATAACCAAGTGTGCTTTTTATTTATGTGCGTTTACGCTAATTTAATATATATATATGTATATATTAATTATTAGTTTCACATGTATTTAATATATTTATATTATATTTTAAACACATAAAATAAATAATAACACGTAAAATAATTTATATATAATCATCATCCCGCGTATCCGCAAAAAGAAGTCTTATTCCGAATCTGTGTATGAGCGTTCCAACGAGTTAGGAGCCTTGGCTACGAAAGCTGACGGCAAGATCCTAGTTCTAGCAACCTAAGACTGCGGAAACCATTATTAAGATGCAACTCGAATAACAAAAACGGAAAAATTGCCTAAATGCTCTAAGTGCTAAGTTTTTCTCTGATACTTGGTCTTCTCACCTAGGACTCTTTATATACCCCCTTCAAGGTCGGTCTTTTCTTTCCTCTTCTGCCCTTAAGCCGTCTTAAATAAAAAAAATGGCGATTTTCCATTTTTCTCAATCTTCATGATTATCTTCGAAAAGTTGACATTTATCCGTGGGAACTTGGTATTTAATTGCAGAAACTTGGTATTTATCCGCAGAATCATAAGATTTATAGATTTCTAATAAAAAATCATAAGTGGGCTTCTAATCGTGTTCTAGGCCTCTTCGGGCCATATTTCTTTTAAAAACGTTTTTACGATTTCTTTCCTATAAAGTAAGCTTTTCGCGTTTTTATCGTAAAGTTCGAATGATAACTCCAATCAATAGGAAATGAGTGGTGGTTCATCTGTATCTCTCTGGAGATTGTGCTAAGGACTAGACGAGAATGCTTGGATTCGTGTTGTGCTGATAGTCGGGATGGTTCAGTCGCTACGTAACGACCAAACGTGCACGTGCTCGGTCGTTACGTAGCGACCGAGCTTGAGTAGCAACCGAGCTTGGGTTTGAGCTTGGTCGCTACGTAGTGACCGAACTTGGCTCGAGCTCGGTCGCTACATAGCGACTGAGCGTGTGCGTGTTCGGTCGCTATGTAACGACCGAGCCTTGGCTCGATCTCGATCGTTACATAATGAGCCTTGCCTTGAGCTCGGTCGCTATGTAGCGATCGAGTAGGTGCGTGCTCGGTCGTTTCGTAATGGCCGAGCTTTGGTTCGAGTTCGGTCGTTTCGTATCGTTTCGATCTTTGTTCAGATCGGCTTGCTATGTAACGACTTGGTTCGTCCATGATTAGTTTAAGAGTTTGCGTATACTTTGGCCCCCTTTGTTCGATACTTGGATGCTAACTTTTCCGTGACCATTTTTGACCCCAACAGTTAGCCCCCAGCCCACTAGAATCGTAGATCGTTTGAGAGGATTCTAACGTGCGGTTTGGACCAGCTGGGCAAGATGGGTGAGTTTAGGCGAAGTTAAGCATCCAAGAATGAGTAGAACAAAAGTGCCTTCTTTTTGTTTATAAAGACATGATATAAATCTTCTTGTCTCCACACTTACCCATTTCTCATAAGGGAAGATTTGAAAGAGATTTTACTTCTCGAAGAAAACAGCTGATGGTAGTTCTTCATCCAAGGACGTTTGTGATGAAGAAATTCATGTCCCGAAGGCCGAATTTGTCCCTTGCTCGATCGATCGAGAAGAAGCTGAAGCGTATTGGATCGCAAGGTGTGGCGCGATGATTGCGCCTCTCGAAGCCACTTATCCTTCTAGGAGCAAGCAGGCTGTCGAAGCGGGTGCTTTGAGTAGGAGTTCTAACTCATTCCTCAAAATGATCCACGAGTTTTGCAGGATCTCTGATGACGTGGAGTTTCGAATCCCTTGTCTTGGAGAGAGTGCGGATGATCCTCCGGCGGGATATTTCACATGTTAAGGAGTGTTCTTGGCACGTTGCCGCTTGTGGTTCTCACTTCCGGCGATCATAGTTCGAGTATTGGATCATTTTGAAATCGCATTGGGTCAGCTGAACCCTACTGGCCTTTCACATCTTATTGGCCTCGTAGTCCTGAGCTATGAACATGGTTTCTCTCTCACCGTTGATCACTTCGAGGGCCTTCTCAGGTTGCATTTGGTCTTTAAACCGTACACCTATCGACTGGTTCCTCGGTCGTACATGTCGAACTACGGTCCCTAGCGGAAACTCTTCTTTTTCATTCGTATTAGTGCTGCGTCGATCGAGGAAAGTTGTATCCCTCTGCTTCGAAGCAGGCCGAATTCCACACCATTTATCACCTCTCATCCTCCGTTTCCTGCTGATTTAGCGGTGGTAAGAGACGTTCTTAGGAATGAGCCGTTATTCTGGACTTCTTTTTCGCCAAGAAGGGTTCGCAGGATGCTAGCTCGCTTTTTTCCTGGATTCCAGATAGTGGAGGATGTTGACTCATGTCGGATGATCCTACTTCTTGCGATGTTCCTCCGAGAGGGACCGAGACTACATCGTCAAAAGGCAAGGGAGTCGACCTTGGTGATATAGAATTTTTGGTTGATGACTCTGTGATACCCGGATGGGGTCCTGTCTTGCTTTTGGAGATGGCAACGGTTCTACTGATCTGCCTCTGCATGATTTAAATCAATTCCTTGCTTATCTTCCTGAAACTCTTGGTTCGCCCCCGCCTGCGGAAGAATGGCGGCGACTTGAAGCAGTAGCGGAAGGATCTCATAGGATTAATGGGGTAGTTTTATATTTCTCGGATTTTTGGCGAGATTATAAATCATTCTAACGTACTGATTGTTTTTTCAGGGGTTGAATGTACTCAGCTCAACCCTTGAGGAAGCAAATAGGGAATGGTTTATCGCTTCAAGGCGGAGAAGGCGAAGAGGGATCTTGCTCGTATGCAGGATGAGGCCTTGGAGCGGGAGTCGGAGCTTATCCGAGATCACACTAGGAGCATCCGTCAAGCGGAGAGGCTACGTCGGAGAAAATTTGCTTCTGTGATGGGCCAGCAGGCGGCCCAGCACAACGTTGAACTCGGTAAGCTAGGCGAGGCTTATTCTTTAGTGAGTGATTTCTGTGAGTGTCACGGCTTGGTTGGTTCCTTGTGGAAGACGCAGCTAGGCGACTTCGATTTTAAGGACGAGATGGCGAATATGGAAGGCGGTATGAAAGATTATGCCCACGCTGAATCGTTGATTTCTCTGATCGAAGGGAGACTCTGTGGGTTTTGGGATCATGTCTCAGTTTCCCCTGATACGGAGGAGATTACAACTGAGGTTTCTGGCGGGGATGAAGAAGTTGATTGTCCGGCGAGCAAGTTTGGAGTGTCGATGTCCGGAAACTATGATTGTGCTCCTTGAGATGGAGGTTTGTATTTTAGGGAGGTGTCTCCGTGTATTTATAGCCGGTGTGGCTTTTTCGAATTTATTTTGTGTGGGCATGTTAGGCCGTTTGTATTATTGTCGGGACTGGCCGTTGGTGGTTTTGAATCCCTGCCGCTGGGCGGCGTATATCAAACTATGTTTTTAATCATGATACGTTTATGTATGATTGCGTTAAGTGTAGAGGGAAGAGTACGAGTTCTCGTCTTGCATCTAACTCTTGTTTGTAAATCGTTCTATTTGGTTGCTCATTTTGGAATGTTTGAAATTCTGCGAGCGCTTGGTTGTGAACGAAGGGACATGCCTTTAGGATCTCATTTAGGGCAAGACCTAGGTTTAGTTTCGGTTTGAGCTTCGCTTTGCCTGTTGCGATTTCAACCTGATTCCATATCGATTTATAGTCTGTGATAGGCTCTCGGCTTATAACTCGTCTGGTTGGAATCGAGCATCTGTGGGAACCGAAATTCGCACTGTCGATTTTCGTCGAATTAGGAACGTAGAGTAAACCCTAAAGGTCCCGGTTATGTGTTAAACCACACGCTAAGCAATCAAGAAAAATAAGTAAAAGACTAGAAATAACAAGAATACAAATAAAAATTAAAAGAGAGCAAAAATAACTCTTATTCTGAATCTGTGTATGAGCGTTACAATGAATTAGGAGCCTTGGTTACAAAAACCCTCCAGAGATCAACATCAGAAATTTCTCTGATAATGAACATGGAATACTGCTTGAGAAATTCCGAAGCGAGTTGGTGAAAGCTGCCGATGGAATCCCGTTTAAGGCAAAAAAAACCATTCGAGTGCGGCTTCTTCTAGGTTTTCGACAAAGAGGTGGCAATATCCAGCGTCTTTCTCGTTGTTTCGAAGTCTCGCTCTTCCCATCGTAATCTAAAAGGATTGTAAGTGAGCCTTGTGATAGGTGGTGCCGTTATAGGTAGACACCTTGATTTTCCATGGGTCAGACACCAGTGTTCCAGTGATACAGGATGTGAAAGGTGTCTTTCGAGCTTCGTCGAGCAAGCGATCAATTTCTGGCGCGGCACTGGTGGCGTTGTGAATTTGCTATTTCACTGCCCTTACTTCCGCTATCGCCTTAGTTATGTAATCGCAGAGATCGCTGATGTCGGAACTTGCTCCGGTAGTTTTTTGATCTCGTCGGCATTTGATGCGAGCAGTCGTGGTTTGTTCTTCGGCAGCTTCTCTTGTTCAACCCAGAAGATATTTTCCTTTTCTTCCGTCATAAGAATATCGATAGAAGAATCACGTTGAGAGTTGCGACTTCTCCTTCTTGGGTGGACGTCAGCGTCCTCTTCCGAGGGGTCTGAGTGTTCTCTGGATTCCAGGTTAACACGTTCGATGTCCTCATTATTGTTTTCCCTAGAAGGGTTTTCCGAATCCTTTTGGATTGCGTCGGGGTCGGTGTTATCGGGAACTTGTTCTGTCGAGTTCACCGGCGCGCTGGCGGGTTTATCCAAGGGAGTCACAAAGTCGAGTTTCCTTTCGCGAAGCCTTGTGGTTATGCGGGGAAAGACGGCCTTGTTTCTCCCTGATAAGGTTTGCACCTGTTTAGCGAGAGAACCTATGATTTTTTCTTGTTCCTCCGATATCTTTTGGAAATTGGTGAACATCTTCTGGAACGCTGTGGTGTTAGCGCCGGCGTTAACCGCAGGTGCGTACGCTGCTGGAGTTTTAGCAACATCCTCGTGGTTGTTTCCATCGACGGGAGTCTGCATATCTTCTGATACCATGCTTGATCCAGCGTAGCGTGTTGTGTGTGCGGGTTAAATAGATTCGTAAACTCCCTCCTTCTAGCGCCAAACTGTGGGAACCGAAATTCCCACTGTCAATTTCCATCAAATTAGGAATGTAAGGTAAACCTTAGTTTCCCAGAGGTCCTGAATCTGCGTATGAGCGCTACAACGAGTTAGGAGCCTTCGATACAAGATCAGACGGCGAGATCCTAGTTTTAGCAAACTAACATTACAGAAACCTTAATTGAGACGCAATTCGAAAAACAAAAATAGAAAATTGCCTAAATGCACTAAGTGCTAAGTTTTTCTATGATACATGTCCTTCTCGACTAGGACTCCTTATACACTCCATTCAAGGTTGGTATTCCCTTTCCTCTTCTGCCCTTAAGCCATCTTAAATAGAAAAATGGAGATTTTCCATTTTTCTCAATCTTCGGAAAGTTGACATTTATCCGCGGGAACTTGGTATTTATCCGCGAAAACTTATCATTTATATTTTCTTACGGACCAAGGACACGCTGTCATAAGATTCATGGATTTTTAATAAAAAATCGTAAGTGGGTTTCTAATCGTGATCTAGGCCTCTTCGGGCTGTATTTCCATTAAAAACATTTTTACGATTTCTTTCCGATAAAGTAAGCTTTCTATGCTTTATCGTAAAGTTCGAATGATAACTCCAATCAATAAGAAATGAGTGGTGGTTCAGTCGTATCTCTCGGGAGATTGTACTTAGGACTAGACGAGAATGCTTGGATTCGTGTTGTGCTGATAGTCGGGATGGTTCAGTCGTTATGTAACGATCGAACGTGCACGTGCTTGGTCACTACGTAGTGACCGAGTGTGTACGTGCTCGATAGCTATGTAGCGACCGAGCCTTGGCTTGGCTCAGTCGCTACGTAGCGACCGAGCCTTGGCTCGAGCATGTACGTGCTCGGTCGCTATGTAGCAAACGAGTAGGTGCGTGCTTGGTCCCTTTGTTAGTGGCCGAGCTTTGGTTCGAGTTTGGTCGTTCGTAACGATTCGATCTTTGTTCAGATCGGCTTGCTATGTAACGACTTGGTTCGTCGGTGATTAGTTTGAGAGCTTGTGTATGCTGTCGTGACCGTTATTGACTCAACATACGCCACTTCTTATCACGCATCGCCTGTATTATTGTGGTTTGTTCTGATGACTAAGCAACGATTTTAGAAGCAAGAAGGCTGAGTTTCTTGTTTGGTTTAGTAATTTTATTTTTGGATCGGGTTTTCATGGGATGTTGGTTTGGTATGATGGTGGTTGTTGAGATAAGTTGAGTATTTGGTATCATTTCCGAGGTTGTAGGTTGTGATAGCAAAGAAGAAACATTTGGGTAGGTTCTATTTGTGGTTGGGTTTGTGTGGGCCGAGACCAGATTTGGTTGGGCTGGTTGTGAATGGGTATGTGTTTGGTTTGTGGTTTTGTTTTATGGGTTTGGATTATGGGCTTGGGAATTTAGCCCATTATTGTGCTGGGCAAAAAGCCTAGAGTGTGTAAGAGGAGAAGAAGTAGATGGAATTGAAGAACGTACATGAGGTTGCGGTTGAGACAGTGATGGAGTCTGTGGTTGTTTGTGAAATATCTCAGCAGGGTTTCGTGATGTCGAAATGGGTTGAATAGGAATGTACTCTGGTGTTGGAGATCCTTGTGAAGTTTCCTCGTTCAGAATCTCAGTAATGTGAGGTTGCGACTTCCTTGAGAAAGGAAACTAATTTTTGACAAATTTCACATGTCGAGATGTGTAGATTCATCTTGTAAGCAGTAGTAAGCACTATGTGTTGTATAGTAGCCGAGGAAGACACCTTGGATTGAGCAATCGTCAAGTTTGTGGCTATTGTATTGTCGTAACCACTGAAAGCAGAAACACATGAAGACCTTTAATTTCTCATAGTTTGGACTCACACCAAAGAGCTTCTGGTATGGCGATTGTTGTGAGAGCACTAGTGTATGCATACAATTGATTAAATAGGCCGTCGTCGAAAAAGGCATATGGCCAAAAGAATTTAGGAACATAAGCTTCTGATAGTAGAGTCATGTCGGTCTCAACTATATGGCGATGTTTGCGCTCCGACAAGCCATTGTGTTCGGGTGTGTGTGGAGGGGTTGTGAGATGAGAGATTCCATGCTGAGCCAGGTATGATCGTAATGCCATATATTCCCCTCCATTATCTGAATAGAGAATGCCTATCTTATTGTTGAATCTGTTTTCAACAAGCGGCTTCAATGCTTGAAAGATGTCTTTGACTTCGGATTTTCTATGAAGCGGGTAAAGCCATGAATAGCGTGTGCAATGATCAACAAATAATAGGTAGTATTTTGATTGTTTGTTGAGGAGATATGGGATGACTAGAGATCAGAGAAGATATATTGTTATGGTTTGGTTGAAATAATAGTAGTTTGGGTGAAAAGCTGTTTGTGACTTTTAGTTGAAAGACAATCAGGACAAGAGAAAGGTGTTTGAGATGAGTGCAACAAAGGTAAAGAAAATTAAGAAACGGTAGCTTTGTTAAGACAGATGAATGAGGATGACCAAGCCTTGAGTGCCACTAGGAGATAGAAGCTTTTGATTGTGATGAAGTAAGCATCATTGTAGGTTGAAGTTTTGGGATTGGCCATTCACAAAACCCCATCTTAGTGTTGTCGTGGATTAACCGAACCCCCGTGCTGAGATCCTTCACCTGAAATGAAGCAGGGTCAAATTCAACCGAGACATTATTAGAGTTGCGGGCAGCGCTTTGCTCCATGTCCTTGTGTTCCACTAATTTGGCAGCGGCCAAGGTAAGGTCTTTGACTCCTATTTGTTTTGTGGTTGTTGGATACTTGTGTCTGTCAGTTGTTAGCTTGTGACTGCCAGTTGTTGGAGTTTATTCGATAGGTGTTGCTGTTTTACTGTTACGACCACTGTTGTTCCCTTAGTTGGTGTTGTTTCGCTGCTGCGCGACATGTATTTCTATGATCGATGGAGATATGTCTCTTCCTTCAATCTGGTATTCGAATAATTTGTATTCTTCAGGGAGACCTCCAAGTATAGCATCGATTGGGTCTTCATGATCAAATGGCTTACCAAGAATGACAAGTTGATCAAAACGTGTTGTGAGGCCTTGAATGTAGAGATCAATGGTTTTGTCATCCTTCTTCCAAACTTGACTCGATCCTTGAGTTGTTTGATGTTTCAGCTGCTAGGTTTAGCATATGTGTTAGCTAAGGTTTGCCAGATCTGGTCGGATGTGCTGGCACGAGACACAAGTGGTTGTAGAGTTATTGTGATAGCACCTATGAGTGCACTGAAGATTAAGCGATTATGACGCGACCAGAGTGTGTACTCAGGATTCTCAGATGCAACACCATCGATTGCGACTTGACGTGGTGGAGACGGAAGAAATCCATCGATGTGACCATATAGACTGTAGCCAACAAGCAACGTTTGTGTTTGGATGCTACACATGAGGTAATTGTCGGAGGTTAGTTTAGTGACATTGGACATGTTGATAGTGAGCAGATTTGGGTTGTTTAGGATACATTGTCATTAAGAAGGATTGGGTTGGTGTTTGCCAGTGGAGTGTTGAGAACGAAAGATGTGAAATTTTTTCTGTTTTTAGGGTTGATAGATGGCGGCTGATACCATATATAAGATAATATTTCTTCTCATTCAAAGATGTGTACAAGATACATTATATATGTACAGAGATGTAGGGTTTATACAAAGAGAATGTCTAAAGGATCCTTTACATAAATAGACTTTATACTTCTATAGAAGATGATATTTCGTATCATTTAAAGATGTGTACAAGATACATTATTAGGTACAGAGATGTCGGGTTTATACAAAGAATGTCTAAAGGATCCTTTACATAAATAGACTTTATACTTCTTTCCTTAACAATTGAAGACCAAGTTTCATTGGTCTCCTTTGATTTCTTTGAAGCCCCATGAGATAAGAAATTTGAAAAGTTGGCGAAGGTCGAGGGCACGCCTCCCATTTCATAAATCCCTGGACAATCTATCACCGATAAGTTGGTGTACATGTTTACTTATGTATAGAAAAAGAGTATGATTTTGCCGCTAAATCATATAAGTGGTGTGACTCTCCAGGCTTTGACGCGTTTTCTAGTCTTAGAACATTGCAGGCATTTAGGAAAATTATATTACTAACACTTCTATTATCCATTAGCATTCTCTTCATCAAACAATCCGGCACCATGAGAGCTAAGACCAAAGCGCCATGGTAAGGAGTCAAAGTTTTTTCTTACTTTTACACTGTTAAGCTTATTGCGTCGATCCTAGGGTGGTATGCGTTGTTTCCCATTTATCTCGTCTGTTTGTAGCACTTATGGTGTTTTGCCTTGCAGTTGCATGTTTGACGCCACTGACTTCAAAGCCACCATATATCACATTAATTACTCTATCATGGTGTGGAGACGAAATATGAGGAATTCTTGGAAGTTGATTATTTCCTCCTGTTGTTAAGAAAATTTTTGGCTCATTTGAATAGAAATTTCTTAAGGTACATTTCTTTAGAAGTTCATTGATTTTTATCCATAACAAGATGCAATTTCCATAGCAAGATGTAATTTCCATCTTATTACCATGGTCATTGTGCCATACCATTTGTTAGCGATCATTGCTTCGGGTGCTATCATTTTATAAGACCTCTTGACATGGAACCGATCTGCCACAGAGTCTTGACTAGTTCCGGTTTTGAGATAGAAATATTAAAGATGTCTAGAAATATTAAAGATGTCTGGCCATGCTCATATACCGCTCTTCCTTCTGCTTTTTCTATAGGTTGATGCTATATCCCATAACTCCTTTCTACGATTTTTTATCTTGTTTATGATATGGTTTGTAATCACTCCAAGAAATATCGGCATTGGTAGCACTTGAAAAACGTTACTATAGAGGTTTCGTAGCGTTTTTGTAAACGCTCTAACAGCCGCAGCTATAATAGACCCTCCTCTATCGTAGCGTATTTCATGAGCTATGATAAATAGAGATGTTGTAGCGTTAATCATAAGCTATGATAAATAGAAATAGTGTAGCGTTAATCATAAGCTATGTGATAGTCTTTTGTAGCTTATGATCCGTGCTATTATTTATTTTTTTTAGTGATGTACAATAATTTATGATAACACGAATATAATGCTATAATTTAAAAGAAAATATTTAAAATTAAGTAATTAAAACTAATTAAGTAAATTAACTAATTAAAATAGATATTTATTTTTTAAAATTTTTAATTAAAAATAAATTTTATTTATTAATTAAAAATAGATTACAAATAAATATAAAACTAAACAAGGATAAAAAATAAAAAAAACCAGAATGCATTAAACCAAAAAACTAATTGAAACAGAATAAACCAAAACATAATTAAACCAAACCTAATTAACCAAAACCTAAACCTAATCTACACCGTCGTCATCTTCCTGCTCCATCCTCCTCCTTGCGTGTCTTCTCTCTGAACCAACTCCATTAAGATGCTCATATCTCTCTTCCCTCGCATATGAACCAACACTATCTCCTCTCTTCTATCCTGCTCGACTCCATCTAATGTCCCCGCCTCTAACTGCAAGACAATTTTTTTTAAGATAAAAAGAGATGTGTCGAAAGAAAGAAAGAAAAAGTAGAGACGGATGCGAGTTCGAGACGTCTCATGTTGGTCACGAGAACAACCTTCTGCATTTCATAAATGTTCCTGCTTCAGACCATTAGGAAGAGGCTTCTGGAAAGTTTTATCCCTTTCTCCAAACATTATTCCAATAATTTCATACCTGCAAATACCCAGATCTCATCATAATGTTAATAAAAATCAAAACTTTAAGAAGCCTAAAAATCTGAATTACTTCTTATTAGCGCACGTTTATTTCCAAAAGGAAGACGGAAAGGTTTCAGATGAGGACGACGTTCTTCCTCTGCCATCTCCACACGGAAGCTCCTCCGTCTTCATGTTGTTTCACTCAGATCCGGCGTCGTCTGAGTTGATTTGTTGTTCATTTTGTACAAGAACTGTTTAGGGAGAGTTACACTCAACCCCTATATTATGGCCCACTAAAGAGGGACCTTCAGCCCAATTAGACAAAGGGGAGACGACCGAGCTACTCGACAGTCTTCTCAGCGTACTATATACCGCGACCGATCTACAGGCCTCGCACCTCGGCACTACTGTAAGACCAGTTTGTAGTTCGGCCCGCTTCGATTACGCAGTCGGTCATCTCGGGAGCCCGTCCTGCTAATACGACAAGATAACCAACTTACAAAACGATTAATCTCGGCCATTAAATACAAGGCCTGCTTCACGGCCCGTGTCTAATTCGGCCCAACGAATTAGGTCACCCACACTATCCGGATTAGGTCAAGACGGGACATATATAAAAGAGGGACGAGAGGCAACGAGAGAAGGATCCGAAAAATACTAAGCGGCTAGATCTAGGGTTTTGAGATCCATTCTTGTAAACTCGCTCTAGACTTCCCTTAAACTCCGAACTCTCTTGTAACTCGTTTCGACTTCATCTATAAAACATCTTTCTAAGCCCACATTAAAAATACTTAATCGTTTAGATCTAAATATCAAATTCATATTAAACATTTGGCGCCGTCTGTGGGGACACTTTAGGAAGTAACGTTCCAGATGTCACCTACGGAACCCACTTAGACCTCTGCTACGGGAAACAAAAACCCGGTAGCCGAGGGACCAACGACAGAAACAGAATCTCTGTTCGGCATGATGAAGAACGTCCTCGACCATCTCCTAGAGCAAGAGCGAGCTACCAGGGAAACGAACGAACGCCTGGCTGCCCTGACTACGGTCGCACCTCAGCCTGCTGCGACCGAGGACGACATGGTCAGACGACAACTCTTCGCAACGAACAACCCAACCCCGAACGGGGTCTTACCTGCGCATGTACCAGATCCAGCGGTCTCACGCGGGATAGCCGAGCTCAAACTTTCCTTACAAGATCTGAGCTCCAAGATCCGTAGCGCTACCAGCTCGGCCCCTGAAATCGACCACGTACTCGCTGCAACCCTCAAAACTCCATTTACTAAGAAAATAACAAGCGTAAAAGTTCAACGAGCAGAGAAGCTGCGCGTTCCTTTCTACTCCGGAGACTCAGACCCAGCCGACCACGTCACAGCCTTCAATATCACCATGGGGCGAACATCCTTTTCAGAGACAACAGAGACCCCGGCTTCTGTTAACTCTTCATCGAGACACTGTCCGGACCGGCTCTGACCTGGTTCTCCCGGCTACCAGAGGACTCTGTTGACAGCTTCCATAAGTTTTCCACAAAATTCCTCAAGCATTACATCATGTTCTCGAGAAAAGGAGCATTCGCTGCCGATCTCTGGAAGATATCTCAACGGCAGTACGAGACACTCAAGGATTACATGGAACGATTCAAGGCGGTTGTTTTGCTGGTCCATCTATCGGATGAAACGGCAGTCGAAGCTCTCTGAAACTTCCTGTGGATAACATCCCCTTTCAGGAAAGATCTCTACGGGAGCCCGACCGACTCTCTTCAAGAGGCTCTTCATAGATCCAAGAACTTCATCTTCGAGGAGGACAATAAGTCATTTATCGCCAGGCAAAGCGCCCTCAAGCAGGCAGCGACCAAGGACACAGAGCCCTCGGAAACACGTCATCACTTACCTGGCACAACCCGCAACGACAAGAAGAAGGACGTTTTCAGTGTTACCGAAGGAGAAAAGGCACCACAGGCCGAAGGAAAAGATAACACCTCTCCGCATCCCTGGAACGTGTGGACGCTCGACGTCGATGGAAAGCTACAGATGGTCCAACCCCCTGCTGCTATGAGCCAACAGCCCGTCGTGGCGACGACGTCACCCGCGTTTGACCCAACTAAATCATGAGACTACCACAAAACAAAGGGTCACGATACCAAAGACTGCAAACAGCTCCGGGACACACCTCTTGCGAAGTTCTACACCAGCAGAACGGGCATCGAGCCAAGACCCAAGGCCGCAGGTACCAAAACAAGACCGAGAGGCAACAGAGGCAGTGGCAGGAGTCGCGAACGATGTAATCAGAAGGCGGACACCGAGAAATCCAAACCCGAACGGTCCGAATCACAACCCCGACACAACTCGGAAGACGACAGCGCCGACGAAGATAGGATGCACAGTCAGAAGCGAATTGGTGTCATCCTCTCTAGACCGTCGTCACCACCACCGTCGCCGCCACCATCGTCGCCACCCCAGTCCAAATTTTGCGACTTCCATGGAAGCCACGGGCACAGTACCGCGGAATGCGAGGAACTCCGCACCTCCCTGATGAACTCCTTCCTTGCTGGGATCAGGAAAGACTTCATCACTACGACCGCCGGGAGTGGCGAACCAAAGTACCATAAGCAAATCGGAGCTCCAACGTCAACAGGTAGCTCGCCGGCTACGGAACTGAGCGACCCGCCGAGCGAGCAACAGCCCATTCCAGGCCAACGAGGTAACGATCCACACCTGATGGCTACTCGCCATACAAGTGCAGACGCACGCCACCGGCTCTCGGCGAATCGTGTGTGCGCGCCGTCAGTGCAAGCTGACAACGGTCCTGTCGTCAGCACCACCGAGACATCCTTCGACCTCCGAACTCACCTCCGGCCTAAACCAAAACCATCTGACTTGAGACAACAGCTAGGCAGGCCAAAACCTGCCCCGGATAAGAGACCCAATAACAGGCTCCACCCCGATGACCTGCACAACAAAATCGGCAGAGCGTCGTCAACTAAGAACGCCCCCGGACGCAACCTAATCAACGTAATCTTAGGTGGTCCTCCCCTTGCGACAGCTCGGTGCGATCGGTCAAAGAGGATCAGGGGAAAGTGGACTCAGCGCGACGTTGGAAGAACGCTCAGGGGGACGAGATCGATATAACTTTCCCCGCAAAGGACACCGCAGCAGTTCACACACCCCACAATGACCCTCTACTCGTTGAGCTCGGAATTGGAGACTGCTCCGTGAGCCGCGTACTCATTGACTCCGGTTGCTTAGTCGACCTAATCTTCAAGCAGACACTCCTCAAGATGGACGTCGACCTCGCCGACGTGAAGCCCTCGACACGAACCCTTACCAGATTCAACGGATCGTCTGAAAAGCTCCTTGGCACTATTGCCCTTTCGGTCAACGCCAGGGGAGTCGTCAGAGTTGTCAAATTTGCCATTATCGACGTAGAAACACCCTATTACGCGATCCTCAGTAACCCTTGGCTTCACTCCATGCAGTCCGTCTCGTCGACCTATCACCAGTGTGTAAAATTCCCCGGGGGAAAGGGTTGGATCCTCACCCTCAGAGGAGACCAAAAGGCGGCTAGGCATCTGCTCGTCTCCGAGATGAAAAGTCACGTGACAGCCTCAATCAACACGATCGTAAAGAAGCCATCCAAGCTCCACCCGCCGGAAGACGAAATCCTTGAGGTGGGGCTCTCTCAAGACAAGTCGGGACAGCTCATACGAATCAGCGCCGGCTTATCCCAGGACTTCAAGGAAAGACTCCTCTCCTTTCTACACGACAACATATCTACCTTCGCCTGGTCACCAAGCGATATGAAAGGAATAGACCTGTCCATCATCTCCCACTGATTGAACGTTGACCCAACGCACAAACTGGTGCAGCAGAAGCGAAGGAAGCGAAGGAAGCTCGGCCCAGAGAGGTCAGCCGCGGTTAACACCGAGGTCGAAAGGCTCCTCGAAGCAGGGTCTATCACCGAAGTGAAGTATCCCGAGTGGCTGGCCAACCCGGTGGTAGTCAAAAAGAAGAACAGCAAATGGAGAGTCTGCGTCGACTTCACTGACTTGAACAAAGCGTGCCCAAAAAACAGTTTTCCCCTTCCACACATCGACAGGCTGGTTGAATCAACGACTGGCAACGAGTTTCTGACGTTCATGGACGCCTTTTCGGGCTACAATCAGATAGCAATGCACTCCGACGACAGCGAGAAGACCGCCTTCATCATGGACATGGGTACTTACCCGACCACCTTAACCACCTCAAGGAATGCTTCGACGTCCTGAACCACTATAGCATGAAGCTTAACCCGGCTAAATGCACTTTCGGCGTCGTGTCAGGAGAGTTGCTCGGTTACATAGTTACTCAACACGGCATCGAGGCAAACCCCAGGCAGATCACAACAATCATCGATTTACCCAGTCCCTGCAATAGTAAGGAGGTGCAACGTCTGACATGCCGAATCGCAACTCTGAACCGGTTCATATCCAGATCCACCGATAAGTGCCTGCCCTTCTATGAACTCCTTCGCGGCAACAAAAAATTCGTTTGGAACGAAAGGTGCGAGGAAGATTTCGGGCAGCTCAAGAACTACCTCAGCACTCCCCCGATCCTCTCAAAGCCAGAAGAAGGTGACATGCTGTACCTTTACAGTGCGGTCTCCAATTTCGCAGTTAGCAGCGTCTTAATCAAAGAAGACCGCGGGGAACAGAGGCCAATCTTCTACGTCAGCAAGAGAATGACGGATGCGGAGACACGATACTCGACACTCGAGAAGTTGGCACTCGCAGTCATTACATCAGCACGAAAGCTCCGACCCTACTTCCAAGCTAACTAGATAGTGATCTTAACAGATCAACCGCTGCAGACTATCTTATAGAATACCAACCAGTCCGGCAGATTATCCAAATAGGCCGTCAAACTCAGAGAATACGACATCTCGTACCAAGGGAGATCCACAGCAAAAGCGCAGGTCCTCGCTGACTTTCTCATCGAACTCTCGCCAGAGCTCGAACAGATCCTTATCTTCCCTGACCTATGCTGGATCCTTCATGTTGACGGATCATCATCTTGCAATGGTTTAGGTGTCGGTGTCCACCTGCAGTCCCCTACCAGGGAGCTCCTCCAACGATCCTTTCGACTCGGCTTTAAAGCTTCGAACAATGAAGCCGAGTACTAAGCGTTTATTGCCGGGCTCCGACTCGATGTGGCCGTCAAAGCAAATTGAATCGAGGCATACTACGACTCCCAGCTCGTGGCGAATCAAGTCAACGGTGACTACAACGCGAAGGACGAAAGAATGGAAGCTTACCTCAAGGTCGTCCAAGGATTAATCAGGCAGTTCGACGGTTTCAAGTTGACCAGAATCCACCGCGGTGAAAACGTCCGCGCTGACGCCATGGCTACCCTCGGCAGCAGCCTTAAGGAGCAAGTACGTCGAACGATCCCGGTACAAAAGATCGAACGCCCCAGCATCACACTGAACGCAGATGACCGCGAGCAAGTCATCACTGTAGACGACTCAGAGCCGACCAACGCAGACACTCCGATGCACGATCAGCCCGAACCAGATTGGCGAACTCTGATCCTCGAATACTTACTCACTGGGATACTCCCAACGGAAAAATGGGAAGCTCGAAGAATCAAGGCCCGGAGCGCGAACTACACCGCCGTAGACGGGAAACTGTACAGGTGGATGGCTAACAAAAGGAAGTAAAAAGTTTTGTCTGGAAGTACATCATATGTCGTCATGGGTTGCCATACGCGATTGTCAACGATAATGGATCCCAGTTCATCTCACACGACTTCCACGGTTTCTGTGAGAAATGGAAAACCCGTCTCAACATTTCGACTCCAAGATACCCCCAGGGAAACAGTCAAGCCGAAGCTACTAACAAACTTATCATCAACGATATAAAGAAACTCCTCGACCTCAAAAAAGGCCACTGGGCAGACGAACTCGACGGCGTGCTCTGGTCACACCGAACGACACCGCGAGGCGCCACGGGAAAGACACCGTTCTCGTTGGCTTACGGGATCGAGGCCATGGCACCAGCAGAACCAAGCGTCACCAGCCTGCACCGAACAAAGATGCCGCAAAATGCCAAGCTAAATGAAAGCATGATGCTCGACGCCCTCGATGAACTGGAAGAGCGCCGTGACCAAGCACTCCTTCGAATTCAAAACTACCAGCATTTGGTGGAAAGTTACTACAACAAGAAGGTCCGACCTAGGCCACTTGCGCTAGGGGATTACGTCTTACGCAAAGTCTTCGAGAACACCAAAGAGCGCGGCGCCGGCAAACTCGGCACTCGATGGGAAGGGCCATACAAGATCATCAAGGTAGAGAAGCCCGTCGTCTACCATCTCGAGACTGAATCCGCAAAGAAATCCCTAGAGCCTGGAACTCGATGAACCTCCGGTGATACTTGCACTAAAAGGCATATAAAAAAAAACAAAAAATCGCTTAGGTGTCGGATTCGCCACCTCCGCCGGTTACTATAACGAACTACGAATGGCTTGATCCCCCAGGGTACATAGGCAGCATGTCAAGGTCCAGCTATAACAAACAAAACTCCAATTCGTCGACAAAACATTCGAAGTCATTGCCAAATTTCACATTAAAAGAAAACTTAGTCAATTCTCCCAAGGTTTACATATAGAGCATGCAAAAAAAATAAAAAAGAAAGACATAGCAAGCTATCGCTCTACACGGCGACCCCGTCACTATCTCCCGGTTGCTCCCTTCTCCCGGCCTCTTCAGGATCATTGCCTTCGCCATCATCGGCGTGCTCCCTTCTCCCGACCTCCTCAGGATTATTGCCTTCGCCATCCTCGGCGTGCTCGCCGCCGTCATCCTCGTCGTTTACCGCATCTAACTCCTCGAGTGCTGGAAAAACGACCTCATAATCCAAGAGAGCAGGCGAAACGAAGTCCCCGGCCGTGATGTCTTCAACGGTCATCTTCTTAATCTCGGCCTCCAAAGTTCCTTCCTTTGCCACCAGCTTGTCAATCGACGCACGCGGAATGCGAATGCCTCTCGCCACAAGTTTCTCCAGACACGTCCTCATACCACGTACTTGACTGAGGACGAGGAGTTTCTTGTGCACGGCTGCCGTTTCATCGATAAACTTCTTCAATTTATCAAGCCTCTTGTTGAACAACGCTTGCATCTCGTCCTCTACCTTAAGAACAGAACGAGACCTGGATTCCCAAAGCCTGACTCTCTCCAACTTCACAAGCGCAGCCGCCATGTCCCTCTCATGCTTCATGTCTACGGAAAGCACCTTGGCTGCATCCCTCTCGGCCTTCGCTTTTGATACGCTTTTCTCCGAGTCGGTCACTCGTTGCCCCAGCCTTTCGAACTCGTTCGCAACACCCTCGCTGCTTCTCGTTAGCCTCTCCAGCCTCTCCCTGGTCTCACCGAGTTCCTTGTCCTTCTCGCTCAGCTCCTCCTTTAGCCTCCATATTGTCATCTCCTAGTCCATTGCTAACTCGTTCTGATAAGCTATGAACTGAAAGGAATGACAACACCGTCAGCGATAACGGCCTCACAAAATATAAAACGCACCCATCCGCGCTGCATCTCGGAATTTATCTGGATTATTCAAGTCTTCCACCTCCGGCATAACCTGGGGTCCGCTCCGCATGTGTCTGAACAGGTTCGCGGGAGCCAGGTGATCGTTGATAAAACGCGACTCTCCGGCATAATCGAAGTCTATACTATCTCCCTGCACGACCCTCGGACGCTTGTGGGGGGGGGGAGATGTCCCCACTATCTAATGCCCTCCGGGACGCATACGACATGGGAGGATTATCCTCGCGCCTCTCGGTATCCTCGGGAACCGAGTCTTTGTCCGATTTCTCGGTCCGTTGTCTTCCGCCCTCTGATTACTTCGTTAATTCGGCAGGAGGAACACCCTCTGGAGAGGTCTGAGGACCGTCCTACGGGGGAGTCTCAAACTCTGAGTCGTCCACCGTCAAACCTTCGGCGAACGAATCGGCGTATAGCGGGAAATCAATATCAACGAGACCCATGTTTAATGTCGGGAAAAGTCTAGAGAGAGAAAGAAGGATCAAGCGAAGGCTAGAGAGAAAACTGCAGTCGATTGTGAAATAAACTACAAAGAGCAAAGGGTCTATTTATACATGACGGCACGAAAAACGAGGGGTTATCATTACAAGCGCGACCCCTTGCCTCCTACTGAGGCCAATTTTTACAATTACAAACGACCTTCCGAATTAAGTTACAATATCGTTACATCCACAAAGAAGGAGCCTGGCTCATTATCACGAAGTCTCTCGGCACTATACGGACTCACCAGAAACACGTTCGTCTCGAATTGGTTGTCCACTAGAGGAGGAGCCCTCGGAGGATTAGCCAATTCAGCTGACACCGGCGAAAGCGTGAAGTCGGTTGGGGAAAGCACGGTCGTATACTCCGCTTTCTCAGCAGCAAGCTCGACCGTATACTTCGCCTCATCCTTTCGGACCTTTTCCAAAGCAGACTTCGGGATCCGAACTCCTATCTCGACGAGCTTCTCAAGACAAGTCCTCGCACCAAGTGCTTGAGCTAGGAGCAGCTTCTTCAACATGACGATCGCCTGCCCCCTAACATACTCCTCAAAGCGGCCGAGCCGGACTAAGCACTTAGCTCGCACCTCACGTTCAATTGCGGCCACCGTCTCCTCCCTACCCCGTCTCATCTGCTCGATCTCGAATCGGTGGCGATGATGCTCGGTCACGCGGCTAGCCTCAAACGCCGCAAATATTCCTTTGCCCGTCCCACTGCTGCCTCGGCTTGCTTCCTGTTCATCTCGGCGGTAGACAACTCGGATGCAAGCCTAGCATTCTCGGCAGTTAGCACTCCGACCTCCCGATGCAACTCCTCATTCTCCTTAAGGAGATATGCGCTCTCTCTTTCGGTAGATGACTCCCCGTGGGCCGAGTCCTTATATTTTAGAGCAGCAACCTCAATCTCGTGGCCGCTCAAGGAACGCTCCTTCTCCCGTAATAGGCGCTGTGCAATCTCCAGCCAACATTCAAGCGATTGAACGCAATCTTCATAATCCAAGATCAAGTCGTTCACATAGGCAACGTACTGCGAAAAATATACAACCAAGACAATAAGTAAAGTGTTAGTGATAAACTGAACAGGTAAAGTAGAGTTTACCGCGATACCGCATCGAGCCATTCTGCGATACGATGAAGGATTAGACAGCTCGACTACCGGCGGGACAACTACATCCATCGATGGCCATATCTGACGAGCTAGATCGGAGCACGCGTCTAGGTTATTCATGAACAAGCCACTCCCCGAATAGTCGCACTCTACTATGTCCCAGTTAGGCCCCGCAGCGTCGAAGGCTTCGTCAGGGACCGAACTCCCGAGTGGAGATCTGCGCAGTGATCCTCCTTCCTCGGCGCCGCCCGAACTCACAACAGGGGAGTCCCTCTCCAATGCCGCTACCTCGGAGCTTTCCTTCGCTGAATGTCCTTCCTTTTGGCCCAGAGAGACATCAGGGACCGGACTCCCGAGTAAAGACCGACGAGGTGATTCTCCTCCTTTGGCAGGAGAGCCCCTCTCCGCTACCGCTACTTCAGTGCTCTCCCTCGCTGGATGCCTTCTCTTTTTGCCCAGCAAAGAGTCCTTCTCAACAACACTGGGGATGAGCTGGAGCGCACCGTTTTCCGTCTGTGCGATCGTCGTCTGGACCTCCCTTCCCTTGGCAGTTTTTGTGACTTCTGTTCCCTCGTGTCGAGCTCTGCCATTCAGAACGGCCTCTCGGGCTGACGGGTTAGCTGAAACCTCTCTCTTTACTTGCTTCTTCGGAGCAGCCCCCCGAGCTGACGGGTTGGCAGAAACCCCTCTCTTTACCTGCCTCGAAGCCGCCTTAACTCCCTCTCGCGAGGCCCTCTTTCTATTGACATCCCTTGGGGAAGGTGGGCTCTTACTCCTCTCGACATCTATCACCTCGTCATCCGCTGACGGAAAATCAGCTCTCTTTTGCGATACCTTCGGCCGAGAGGGAACCTCCACCTTTTCGGTACCAGAGGGAGCTGTCTTCGCCCTACTTCTCTTTTTTTGCCTCGGGCCTTGGAGAAGTAGGTCCCTCTCCTTCTGCGCCCGGGCCAGGGATGTCGTATTCCCACATAGCTGTCAAAGGAAAACCAGTACCGAATATCAGGAAGGAGGTCACCGACGTTCCCAACAGTTCAATACAATCAACGATTTACCAAGCCTACCGTTCATAATCGTCATTAGAGCTTCCCCTATGCGTTCGAGCGAGAAACTCTCCCACGACTCCATACCGCTCTCGACAATCTGGCAAACTTCTGTTGCAGTCTCAGCCGGACACGACCAAGAGTCGGGGTGACGAACTAACATAACAAAAAACGGAAATAGTGAGGGCAAGAAAAATTGCAACGAGGTAAACTTAGAATACTTACCGGCATCCCACGACCAAAGCACCCGGAGATCGACCGATGGATCCTCGAAAGCTGTCCTATCCAACTTAACGAAGAAATAACGTCGTTGCCAATTGTTCGTCTTCGTCGGATGCCCAGACACGACGTTGTTTTTGGGCTTCATATTCGCATAGATGTACCCGGTGGAGTTAGTGTTAATTGATAACGTACACAGCTCCTCGAAAGCACGGACAGTCAAGACGATACCTAACTCGGAAGCCTTAACCAGCAAGGCAACGATGAGCTGGAACGTTCCCGGCATGAGCTGCGACAACGGGACATCTCTCCTCCGGGCATATGCTGAGACCAACTTCGGGAGTGGAAACCACAACTTCACGTGATGCTTGAACCACGACTCGTACATACAAACGTAACCAAACGGTGGGGACCACAGTCGCATATCCTCTCTCGGAATAATAAACGTGAATCCCGTAGGAGCCCCGGCCTGCACTAGCAAATCGGGAAGAGACCCCATCTCCGATCGAGACGAGAAAACGTTCGACCAATCCTAGCCGTCGAGTTGAGAAGGGCGAAGCAAGTCCTCTGTCAGAGCAGGCAACTCGAAGAATGACCCATCTTCACATAACTCGATTGGGCACACCGGTGCAAGAGGACCCGACGAGCGTCCAGCCTTCCCTCTCGACGATGCCGACTTCCGCTTGGCATCCCCGGTAGTGTCCTCTGAACTACCAAGGACCTTGTCACCACTTTGGTGATGTTGAGGACGATTTCCGCTAGCCTCCAAAGCAGTGGTATCTCCCTCCACACCTTCTGCCGTCCTCTCTATGTCCCCCAGAGACACCAGATCTGGCTCCTCGTCCCTTGGCGCAACGCCGGTGCCGCTGTTAAGTCGATCTAGCAGAGCCTAGCAGAGCCTGTCCTTCTCAGATTATCATGTTAGAACATTAGCGCAACGGTCTCTCGAACTCTTCGGTTTCCTCGTCGGGGACAGACATCGATTTCCCTTTTTCAGACGCTTTCGTTGCCAATTTCTAGCCAGGTTTCCTCGGCGCATCACCAATCTGCAACGATCCCGGACTCGGTTCATTCTTGCTAGAGAAGAGAGAGAGCGAGGGGGAGAGAGAGAGAGAGAGAGAGAGAGAGAGAGAGAGAGAATGTGGCTAAACCCTTTTTATAGCCGAGAATTTTGGAAACCGAGGAGTCGCAATAATGACGAAAAAGGAAAGTCGCCGCCCGTGTCCCATCAATCGGCAGTCTAACACATGTCGCCCGCTCATAGCACTGAATTACACGTGGCAAAACGAAATCAACGGTACCGAGGTCCATCTTTAGTAGGCCGAACTCCCTTCAAAAATTCGCCACTCCTTAATCTCGTCACAAGCAATAACGAACTGGGGGGCTTACTGTTTAGGGAGAGTTGCACTCAACCCCTTTTACGGCCCACTAAAGAGGGACCTTCGGCCCAATTAGACAAAGGGGAGACGACCGAGCTACTCGACGGTCTTCTTGGCGTACTATATACCGCGGCTGATCTACAGGCCTCGCACCTCGGCACTACTGTAAGACCAGTTTGTCGTTCGGCCCGCTTTGATTATGCAGTCGGTCGTCTCGGGAGCCCGTCCTGCTAATACGACAAGATAGCCGACTTACGAAACGATTTATCTCGGCCATTAAATACAAGCCCTGCTTCACGGCCCGTGTCTAATTTGGCCCAACGAATTAGGTCACCACACTACCCGGATTAGGTCAAGACGGAACAGATATAAAAGGGGAACAAGAGGCAACGAGAGAAGGATCCGAAAAAGACTAAGCGGCTAGATTTAGGGTTTTGAGATTCATTCTTGTAAACTCGCTCTAGACTTCCCTTAAACTCCAAACTCTCTTGTAACTCGTTTCGACTTCATCTATAAAATGTCTTCCTAAGCCCACATTAAAAATACTTACACGTTTAGATCTAAATACCAAATTCAGATTAAACAAGAACTAAGATTGAGAGAGAGAGAGAGAGAGAGAGAGAGAGAGAGAGAGAGAAAGAGTAAATGATTCTACTATAGAGGAAGAAATCTACTATAGCTTTCGAAGAACATCAATTCACCATTAGATTTTTGGCCATTAATTATGTCTAACTTACCTAATATTCTTAACACCTCGCAAGAACATCGCAACGTTTCTCACGAGCTGGGGGATAATTGTTGGGATCAAAATCGATCACGACGGAATTAATGTTTAAAATATACAGCGGACACATTTTCTTTCGTTTAAATAAATGGAACATGAGAACTAAAACCTCGTACAATTCAATAAATTGAGCAACGGGTTCTCAGGAAAGATCACTCGATCTCTTAAACGAATAACTTACGAAAATACGATAAAATGAGAATTTGCCGCATCCCAACTTCTCGTCGCTAGAAGGCGACCACACCGCACCACACATTACTCGTCGCTAGCAGATAACCAGGCCCTCTCCTCGCCTCGTCACCAGATGGCGACAACACACTCTTCATGCCTCATCGTCAGCATGCAACGACGACACACTCTCCGTGTTTCTTTACCAGCTGGCAACGATACACTCTCCATGGCCTCATTTCCAGCTGACGACGACACGCACTCTATGCCAGGTGACGACGACATGCTCGCTGTGCCTCATCGCCTACTCGCAGTGACACGCTCTTCGTGCCTCGTCGCCTGCTAAAAACGACACACTCTTATGTGCCTCGTCGCCAGCTGGCAACGACACACTCTTTCTGCCTTGTTGCCAGAAGGCGAATATGGTGCACTCTCTGTGCCTTTTTCCAGATGGTGACGACACACTATATATGCCTCGTCGTCAGTTGGCGACGACACACTCTCTATGTCTCGTCACCTTCTGGTAACGACACACTCTTCCTCGTCGCAAGATAACGATGACACACCTTGTTCCTCTGCTTGTCTCGTCCCGATAGGTTTCTCCTTCGAGTCTTGATTAAACTAATCTTTGTTTCATTTCTACGGGAGTTACCATTGCAGTTTTAAGATAAAAATAGCAAAGATTTATTTTCTCGTAAAACTTTTGAATCGATCGTGAAAATAAAAAGATGGTTAACTTGAAAGAATGATTATCACGGTTATACAATTAGTCTTATCTCATGAAACCATAAGTCTTATAGAAAGTGATTTCTCGGGGAAAAATCATAAAATACTCTTAAGCAGAAAATTGGCTCGAAAAAGTCTGAAACTCGACAAAAGTCTACTTACAACTCAAGACGAGAATGAGCCCAAACTACAATAAATATTAATGAAAATGCCAAGTTTCCGGAATGATCATAAAGATCGAAGGGATAAGAAAGATTTATGCAAAGAGATAAACTCGAAGCATGGATAAAAAAGGAAAGACAACCAATCTAGGAGGTAGGAATGTCAAACAGGTTGATCCGTCCCGTCCCGTCCCATCCCGCTGCGGATTTTTTTTCTCGCGGGTCAGGCCCGCGCTGATTTGTTTTCTCGCGGATCTCGGTGACAGCTCTTACTTTGTTTTCATTCCGATTTCTTTTACTTCGTCTGTGTTTTTGTATTTTTGATCAATTGTCGTTGATTCATCAAAAACACTGAACTTTAAGAAAAGTCAGAAAAATTAATAGTGTGAATTTCGGTTTTTAGACAACTTTAAGTTACTTTAGTAGAGTTTTATATACTCCATGGACCTTACCCAAATATTCAATCTGTCTCTAACATACCACGTCGTATTTATCTTCATTTTTCTCATCATTTTCATATTGCCTCTTTGGAGGCACTAAAATATGTGGGTTTTCAGAGTGGAAAATGCATTGGGACTCGAATGTCTCTAAGGTAAATGATGCTTTTAACAAAATAAAATTTAAACGAAACGTTGAAACAAAATGAATATTTCCAGTGACTTGAAGCAATGGCAGCTTTTAATAAAATGTAAATGGCCTTCAAAACCTGTTCAAAGACTAATCACTTCACACGTGTAAAGATAATATAACAAAACTGAATTAAGTTTAATCACTCCACTCCACGCATACAAAGAAAATTTTCTTTTGTTTCCCTTAGTTTATTATTATTCGGTTCGCTCGTCTTCTCATATCTAAATAAAATAATTTTGACTAATGATCACAGTCAAATTACCCTAAAAATAAATACTCTTTCAAATAAAAAGTTCAATTATAGTATTTAAGGATCGAATTACGAAGAACTAAGAAACTAATTAAATTTAAGTTAATATAAATCTAAGTTATATTGGTTGTAAATAAAATGCAGATTCAAAAAAAATAATAATTTAGATTAGTTAGAATTATCGCTCTACTAATGATGATTAAAGGGTTTTGGAACTTAAGAGAAAGACGTTAGAGTTAGAGTTAGAGTTTGAGTTTTTATTCAGGTTAAATAGATTATAGGTGCTAACAGTTGTTTGCATGATACTCTAGAGCTCAACACAATAAGAAAAAGTTCATCAGTTTTCGCAATGTTTGAAACGAGTCTATTAACTATAACTAGAGATCTAACAAAGCTGGCCCGACTAAGGGACGTCAGATCAATAGAAGCATCGATCGATTATTATTGACTAATATCGACCGATACGCCTTTCGCTTTGTCGATCGATATCCTATAGGGATATTGATCGACGCCCTTGTAGTTAAGCTTTACGTGCGAGTTGAATAAGGCTCATATAAGTATTATTAGATTAACTATAATTAAACCTAACAATAAATAGTTTGACGAGATAGATTCGGGGTAGTGTTGTTTGAGGCTACTCAATACATCCTAATTTCTTAGATCAAATTTCTAAGTAGCAATCTCTAGAAAACAAGCATTAAAAACATCATAATCAATAAGTATCACAACTAGCAATCCTATAGTTGGGGGTTAATCCCCTCAACCTATTGGAGTTCCAATCACAAATCTCTCTATGATCTTCTCTCTAAACCTATGAATCCTAAAACCTTTTGTGGTGAAAATAAGAATACAAGAAAGCTCTCTTTTCCCTAAACATTTTAGCAAAGTATAAATACTATGGTTAAAAACTCGTCAGGGGTAAACTCGTAAATATGTGAAGTCGTGGGTTTCAAGTCGGCTGAATCACGTATTAGACTTATGTTCTTTCAGTGTCGATCGATGTCACAGAGTGTGCATCGATCAGTTATTAACTCTTTGTGTCGACCTTAGGTAAGGGTCAATATCAGCTTCGGATGATGTCTTCCATTATTCTCCAAAATGCTCCAATGACTTCACTTTCTCCCAAATCACTCATGAACTTATAAATATGCTAATACTACTGTAGAATATAATAATTAGATATTAAAACACTTATATACCATGGGTAAAAGAGGGTTCAATCCATGGTATACCAACTCCTCCAAACTTACCATTTTGCTTGTCCTCAAGCAAAACA
>JABAYD010000675.1:0-20280 GCA_014822095.1 Diplotaxis tenuifolia
GGATTAGATTTTAGGGTTTAGTGTTTATGATTTACCCAAGGGTTTGGGGTTTAGAATTAGAGTTTAGGGTTTAGTGTTTTAGTGTTAAAATAATTATTTTATAAAAAATTATTTTCGTTTTTATTAATGACTATTATTATTTATTTATTTTTCTTTTTAAAAACATAATATAACTTAACAAGATTTGGTTTCCTTTTTTAAAAAGATATCAAATTTGAAATAACACAATTTTAAGAATAACTCTTTATTTACCAATTGAACTCTAAGCATATTGTAGTAAGTATCCTTTTTTGGGGTCAAAGTAGTAAGTATCCTTTTAATGATCGGTAATTCGTAAGTATTGTAAACATATGGGGTTGAAAGTATAATAACCAAAAAAAGATTTAAAAGGGAAAGAAAATGTTGATTGTTTGGTTTTATTTCCGTCACTTTATCTTGTCGAGATCGAATCGTGTGTCCTCTTTGTCTCAGTTTCCCTCAAAGGTTCGCCCAATCCAATAGCCTCCGATTGTATTGTTTGATTTCATAGTTCAGTTTTTCCCTTTGGAAAATCTTGCTGCTATGTTTGACTCTGGATTACATTTTTATATATCAGATTTGTTTTGATTAAAATGAAGTATTTAATCTTTGATTTTGGGAGAGGGAAGTAAGAAAAAAAATCGATGATTAGTTTAGATAATACCATGAATAGGAGGAGTGTTGTATCAAATACACACATTTTCTCAGGCTACTTGTGAGAGCAAATATAATTCACACAAGCAAGAAGAACTCATCTGCATGCCTTGTCTTAGCAGAGAATAAAATTTGGAGATGGGACCAGGAGATAGTGAAACAATGGAATGCAAGTGTGGTATGCCTCTTTGCATCTGTGTTGCTCCACCCAAAACCTCTAACCCACAGCCACAGGTAAATAGAAACATCAATAAATGCATTGAGTTGGGCTTATGTGATTGTTGTTCTCTGTTCTTGATTAAGTAATGCGAGAGAGAGTTTTCTTGCTCACCCTTAATCTTATCTAATATGTTGGAACAGGCTACAAGGGCTCCTATGACTCTTTCTCAGTCAGATCCCAAGCCAAAGTCAGAGACTTCAGCTAAAAGCAAAGGTTCCACTTCCAGCAGCAATGCTCGGTATAGTCTATAGACATTTTTGCCTAAAAATTTTACTTGATTAGTGCAAGGATGAATCAACATGGGTTTGCTACTCTTAAACTAATTTTTCTATACTTTTCTAGTAATTTTGTTATGTAATTAAGCTGTTGAAATTCGCAGACCAGACAACCCCCTAAAAGAGTATAAAGTCACTGGGGAGGTAACTAATTACATCTCATTTTTCATGAGATAATTAATCATAATGTTTCCATATCATCTAATTTGGTTGTCAAAAAAAAAGGGACTAAGAGAAGCAATTAAGAACGGTGACACTGCTGGTGTGAAAAAGCTTCTGAATGAGGTACTGCTCATTCTCCAATTCAGGAACTGTGTGATTACTTACAAATACAGAGAGACTAAAACTATATAAATTTCAGGGCGTGGATGCAAATTACCATGACAAGCAGGGAATGTCAGTACTTCATCTGGTAATGCTCCTGTTCCTCTCTCTTTGCCACTTATTTGCTGGGTAATTACATAATGATTTGCTTCTACAGGCGGTTCTATTCAACAAAACTGATATTGCGTTGATGTTAATGGAACATGGTGCAAGCCTTGACTACAAAAATGCTCAAGGTACTTCACACTGCCTTCATTTTCTGATTCATTTTTCTTGTGATAGTTAATGAAAGCTTTCCTTCCACATGGGAACAATTCATTGCTCATGTTTTTCTCTATATAACTTTGTTACCTGTCACCAGGAGAAACACCACTAGATTGTGCTCCTGCAACACTTCAATATAAGATGCGGGAAAAGATGAAGTCAACTTAATATGCATTCAGGCAGGTTTACAAATCTTTCCTCAAAAGGTCTGTAAAGGGCAAATCACAAGGGTCATGAATTTGCTTTGTAAGACATAATATTAAAATTCTATGTTCAATTTCTCGTCTTCTGTGAACTTTGAAACGTCAGCTTCTTCGTACACTCTTGTCAGTGTTATCTGCTGTCATTGTTGTCAACAGTTACAGTATCGTTAACATATACAGAGAAACACATCATCAATAGTTTTCAAGGAACAAGTGTAATAACTGAACAAATCCGAAACAAGTTAAGGTAGTTCAGAACTTCCAGAACCACTGTCTCGATGCTTCTTTTAGATCATAAAGGGTTTTAAAAATTTCAAGCAGAATATTGAGGATAAGGGTCAGCTTGTGTGGGTGAATAACGTGGAGGAATCTTCATCTAAATGTGTATTGAGAAAGGTACTAGAAATGTCTTAACATCCCAGGGTATCAACCTCATGCTTCATGTTTGTAAAATGAAAATTATATGTCAGCCAAAATCTTCAAAAATACAAGTACAGCAATCTTCATAAATGCCTAGTGATTCAACTCAAAAATACAAGTACAAAAATCTTCAAAAATGCCTTGTAATTCTACTGGCACCTTCTTTCTGAGCTGTTGTAATCCTCACTCTCAAAAGAAGGCCAGTTTCACACACAAAAAAAAAAACAAGACCAGCCAAAGGAATCAACTGTTAATGTAAATTAAATAGAAAATCATAAGAACTAGCTTATCAAATCTCCCAAGGTTACTCCATCTGAAAGTAGAGAATATGCAAAGCTGAACTCGGAATCTCCTTGACCAAATCATTTTCACAAAACCAACGCTCAACAATGTCCCCAACAGGAGCCTCCCTCGAATTCATAGCCCATCTGTCTACAAGCTTGAACCCAAACTTAGACGCAGCTGACAAGAGAGAAGGTTCATCAACCCTTCTGAAAACATGACACAGAATCAACGCCTCCTTCACCTGAACAACCTCCACTTTCTTCTTCGAGATCAACTCTTTCGCAGTTTCAAACAAAGGTATAATAGCTTCAGCTACATAAGTAACATCTGTCCCAATGATAACTTCAAACCCTCCACCACAAGCTAAACTTCTAATACCTTCTATATGCTCTTTGTTTCCCCATTCAAGCACACCTGTTTTCAGTTTCCCAAGTAGAGAAGATTCGAGATTCGTTGCGATGTTTTCTGTTAATAGTGTGAGCGCCTTTGTGTCTGCATCGGTAGCTACTACAAGGTTGGCTGATCTGGCAGCTACCATGGAGCAGATTCCTGTGCAGCCGCAACCTAGTTCCAACACCTGTTTTCCGGAAACAATGGTTGGGTTCCTGTCGAGAACAGAGGCCATGAACCGAGCTGACTCCCATAGCATCAACCCCGTGGATTTGCAGGTGTGTTGATATTCTTTGGACAAGAGTTTGATTTTGAAAGTAGAATCCCTCAGCTTAAACTCGCTCATCTATGAAAACAAAAGAGATTGATAAACTTTACAAGTTTTGGACAAAATATGTGAAAACAATGAGATTTTACTTAAGTCTCTTTACCTCATGACTAGATGAGGAGGCTCCAAACATTTCCATCGCAAGACCATCGGATATGTCAATGTCGTTATTACTACTACTATGAACGATCTCTGTTCTTTCTTGCTCCTCAGATTGGTCCAATTTGGCAGTCTCGGAAGGGTTTTTAGTGTTGTTTGATAGACGGAAAGTGGCTTGGACCCAGCGACGATTCATGACCAGTTCTCGAGAACGATTCTCAACTTGTTTGCAGCAAACACCAATCTCTTCAACTTCAAAACCATGTTCCGAAAACAAAGTTTCTAAGAATTCATTAGAGAAGTAGAATGCACGCTGCATAAAAAAGGTAAAAATCATCACAGTTCTTGCAAAAATAATTAAATAATGCATACTTTAAAAGAGACGAGGAAAGAAAGAACTTACAGTGCCATCACCTCTGACATAAAAATTCTCGCTAATCTTTTGATCCTTCCCAGAAAACCTTTCCTGATAACATGGAAATGTAGTAGCAAATAAAAACTTAAAGTTCCAATGTTTATGCAATTTATGATGTATTAATCAGTGTTTTTGCTGAATTTCAATTATACAACGATGGGAAAGAAAACAATAACTCAAGTTTGGAATAACTAAAAGGGATCAAACCTGAGCAAGATCACCAACAGCATAGTCACGGAAGAGTATACACCCATTGGGCTGAAAAAAAGAACAATAAGATAGTTAAGGAAGGGCATCTTCTCTGGGGATTAAAATAAAACAATTTAATTGGTACCTTAAGTACTCTCTTGATGTTCTGCAATACGAAGGGCATCTTCTCTGGGGATACCGCAGATAAAACAAATATCTGCTCAACAAAACCCACGAGGGTAAAAGATAGTCAATCAACTAAGATATCTACATATAGAAGATAAACTTCTAGCTAGTCAATAACACAATTATATATTCTTTTGTTATGAAAATACCATGGTCACAATGTCAACTGAAGATGGAGAAATATGTTTGTCAAGGTCATCCCCGGTCAAGTCGGAAGCAAATGCACACACGCGCGTCTCTGTGTATTCTTCATGAGCCTGAATGTCATAACACGTTATATAACACACTCTGATCAAGTTTCAACATATGCCAGTAAACAAACAACTGTGAAGCATACTGTCAAACTGTACACAATACGTTTAAAAGTTTACATAAAAGAGCTGAATAATTGACCTCAATAGCAAAGAAAAATCAATGAAAGAAAAGCAAAACATAAAACGAAGAATGAAGACCGACCTTGACCAAGTCAACAGCGCGTGGTGAAAAATCACAAGCATAAACGAATATGTGTGGATATGTAGCAATCAACGGAAAGATGGTGTTTCCAGCTCCACAGCCAACCTGCAAATCAAGAGAAAAATTGCTCGGAATACTATTGTTCAAAAGCTCTTTACCTAGCCATTCAGATTAGGAACAGCTTAAGGATTTATGAATTGTGATTACCTCAAGAATGACCTTTTCTCCACTAGCCTGAAAAAAAAAAAGAGAATAATACAAACTCAGGAGTAGAATAGGTAATGGAGCAGAGAGATACAAGAAGAATTGGTTTTTACTACTCACAGAAAAATAGCTATTCCATTCCTTGTCCAAATAGTGCCGGTCTTTAAAAAACTGATAAAGAAGAAGAAGAGAATGTCAATTAAACGACAGTAATATAACTCTCACTCTCGCTTTTCATAAATCAGCAGTTGCAGAAACTTTACAAAAGATCCGCTCAAGACATACAAATAGCTGTAAAATATCTACCGCATATTCACGAACAAAGGGAGTCATTTATCATCAAAGAAAGGGATTTTAAACATGTATTCATTTAATCTTCAGATCAATGTTGTAGTCTTATAGTACAAAAACAATAGTAGCTAATTTTAGCACAGTTACATGTGAATTTGAGATGGAAATTAAACTACAAAAAAATGAAAAGGGGCTTACTCTATCTCCATGATGCTTGTAAAATATATCCCAATACTTTTTAGCATCTCTTTCATACTTGTCTAAGAGACAAAGAAACAGTTTAATACAAGGAACAACAGTTTGCAAAAAAACAACTAAAGAGTTAAAGCTTTGAGAACCTCGCCAAAAGGGGGAAACACCAGCTTTAGACGTCGGATAAATCTGAAGCTTTTTCTGCTCTTCTATGGTTTTAGTAGCAGAAGACATTATCACAACACACCGTTTCTTCATAAGATACAAAACAAAATTCATGATTTTAGCAAATTAGGTTGCAAACTGGACAGAAGAAAAATTCAATTAGTTGAGAAGTGTAAAGTTACTGAACTATAAGTAGTGATGAATTATTACAGATTTGAGATCAAAGCTCTCCTTGGTAATCTCCCGCGCCGTACGGAGACGGAGTAGAAACGATGCGATAGCGAGAAGTCGGAGAGAGATACACAACGTGAAACGGCAACACTTTTCTCTCCCTTTCAGTTTTTTATTGTATTCTGCCCCCTATATTTTCAACATTTTTCAATTATGAAACCACTGAGATTTTTGGTCCAATTCTGCCATCGAAAACACGTATTATCTCTTTTAACCACATCTAAAACACGTTTTTAACCGGATCACATGAATTAGGATAAAATAAAATATGATTTTTCCTAATATAACGGGAAAAGTAGTAATTAGGAAGAAAAAATCGAGATTGTATTTTTTAAGTTAATTTACTACTAAATTTTGACCCGCCCTTTCAAAAGGCGGGTTCACTTTTATATATTTTTCATAAAATTTGTATGAAGTTGTATGTTTAAACATTTTTTTTTTTACTTTTTATCGTAATCTATGTGAATTTTTGTATTGTTATTTGTTTTTGCTAGTAATATCTCATATTTGGATTTTAAATAAACAACATATTTTATTGTCCACCCAATATGACAAACATATAAAAGTCAACATGCATATCACAAGCATATAGATAATATGTAAACTTATTAATGTTTGTAATTGAATCAATATTGACAATAGGATAGAGTATCAATATGTTCTTCAAAATTAAAACATTTTTTTGTTCCATAAATATAAATGTGATCAAATTTGGATTTTTAAATAGATATACTTTATTTGGGTTTATGTAATATATTAGTTCAATATATTATTTAGGGTTCGTTAGTGAGTAGAAAATTAACTAATGGGTCTCTGCTTATTCAGCGTACCTTGAACCATCATTTTGATACACCCATTTGACCAAAATCTTATTTTTTCCTATGTGATTTACCGTCAGAAACTAAAAAAAGACATAACTAAAACAAAATAAATCTAACTCGAGCACGAGGCTTTTCTTCTTCATATGACCAAAATCTTATGTCTTCATAGATGATGTTTTTTCGGAAATGAGTTCTGGAAATCGGACGGTAAAATACCGTTGATCACTTGGTTGTTGTGGGCGATGAAAAAATTTAGATGTCATCTTATTAATTTACTATACCCAGATCAGATGTAGGTTTCATATGTTGTAATTTTTTTGTATAGTAAGTGTTGACTTGTATGTTTCGCTATCCATTGCCATTAACAAACCAAAACCAAATGATATATTTGCAAGTTCTTTTTCTTGTGTGCACTGACATTACGATTAGGAAAGTCTTTTGGTCAGTGTCTAATTTAATCATGGATGAAGTAAATTATATATTTAGTTGCCCGTATTATTAATATAGATTTCATTCGTTAGTATATAATTATGGGATATAAATATAAATGATGAGCGAGTTATTAGGTAATTTAGGTGGTTTCTTTTTGCACTTTCTATTTTAACCTTCATGAATTTTTGTTTTGTAGACAAATTTGATAGCACAAAACGTAATATACCAAGAAAATCCAAGGACAAATCTATAAAAAGGTTCTTGTTTTAATAGTATTGATTTTCTAATGAAAATTATCACATTCTTTACCGAACTACAGTTTGATGCTACATTTATTTGAATTAAAAGTTATAAGCTTATTTCTTTTTGACCAATAGTTCAAAATTTAATCATCTAACTATAATTTTAGTTCACGGTTCATTAACATATTTTAACCAATTAAACAAAAAAAAACTCAAATTAATCATATATGGTCTACAAACAACCTGGCTGTTTATTGCTTTTTTAATCCTTGACACAGATTTGAGAGGAACTCAGCAATCTGGTACGTAACATACGCACGGTGAGAGAGAGGAACTCAGTGACATATTGGCCAGATTCGAAGGAAGTGCATATTTGGATGAGATGGACAAAAATAAAAGCCCAACTATTAAACCATGAACAAAGTTGTTAGAAACTGAAACACTGATGCGATGATCTCTTGTTTTTTTGCGTGCTTACCTGATTTAAAGAGAAAGTATATTTTCATTTTATATATACATAAATATGAATTTTATGTTTACTCAACCCCTAAAGGCTAAAGCCAAAAGGTGATCCAAATATTGTTATGCATAGTTTCGGCGTTGATAGATTTTATGCCACTTCAGATAAGATTTGATAGAAACTACTAATTCCAGAAAAGTAAACTGTAGACTAATAAATTGTCCTTTTCCAAAATCATAAATTCGGCGAAGCTACCATTGAATTACCCTGCGTCTCCTGTGGGTTCCCCCTGTGTGGTCTCTACTTCGTTTTCTATCATGTTTTTGTTATTTTGTTAAGAAAAAGTAACAATACAATGGGCTAAAGAAACAAAATGAAATCTTTGTCACAATAACATGATTTTAAAACTAATATTTTTTCCAGACACACCATCTTTGAATCTTCACTATAAGCTTTTTCTCATATTCAGCAATTTATAAAACGAAGACTTTCTTTTAGTCTTTTTTACCCATTTATTACTCGTCAACTACACACACACTACTATGCATATCCTAACTGTGTATATATAGAGCTATTACTCTTCTACTTGGAAGTCGTATTAGTTTTGTTTTCTCTATAGTAGAAGTGAGAGAGAGAGAGAGAGAGAGAGAGAGAGAGAAAAAAAATTAGACTTGACTAGTCTTTGGTAACGAGTTTTCTTGTTCTTGGTGTATCTCTGCAATTCTTGAGGTACGTGAGATATTCTGATTATTAAATTATATTCTGAAGGATTAAAAGATTTGCAATGTTTACATCTTGCTTTGTCCCTAGTGTTTGGATTTTCTTAAGTTTGTAGGAATGTCTGAATAAGATGATTTTATCTCTGCCGTCGGCATCAATAATTGGGTAAAAAAAATAATATATTAATGACAGTTGCTGGTTGATTTTTTTTTTTTGGATGAAAATGTTGGTTGATTACTTTTAGAGAAAGATTCGTTTTGTCAACGTTTGATATTGATCTGATTTTGATGCGTGTGCGTGCGTGCGTGCAGGAGATGGGACTTTCTCTTTCACTTCTCGTGTCTGCTTGTAAAGAAGTTTTAACAAACCAGTTCACCAGTTTCAAGAACCCCGTCGAGAGTTTTCTTGGAACCAGATCCTTCAGCTTCACATCAAGAACCAAGAGCGAGGCCCCGGAAAACTCTCCTAAGGCCGGTATGGAGAGGTCTTTGAGTTTCAACAGCTGGGAGATTCCGACAGAAGTCAAGGCTGAGCCGACAGATGATCAGATTGTGGACGTGAAGAAGCCTAAACGCAACAGTTTGAGCGGACGAACCTGCGAGAGAATCCAAATAACGAAAGTCACGATTACTCCCCCTCCCCCTGAGCCATTTGTGTTCTTCTCCCCAAGACCTGTCGCCGAGCTTGATGCAGCTGCGACTACGGTACAGAAGGTGTACAAGAGTTACCGGACAAGAAGGAACCTAGCGGATTGCGCGGTTGTGGTTGAGGAGCTCTGGTGAGTAAACTTGATGATCTCCTCATTGCTAATAAATGTGTTTCAAGGTGTTGACACTAATCCATTTTTTTTTTAATTTTTTTTAAATGTTTTAATAGGTGGAAGACTTTGGATGCTGCAGCTCTGAAACTGAGTTCTGTTTCCTTCTTTGAAGAGGAGAAACATGAAACCGCTGTTTCCAAGTGGGCACGTGCTAGAACACGAGCTGCGAAGGTCTGAGTTAGACCATCTCTCTTGTTACAATGAAACGAATATGAATCTTACTTTTGTTTTTATCATTTTAGGTGGGAAAAGGCTTGTCAAAAGATGAAAAAGCTCAAAAGTTAGCTCTTCAGCATTGGCTTGAAGCTGTAAGTCTCTCTATAAATATCTCTAAACATGAAACAAATCTTCAACGTATTTGTGTATTTAATCTAAAAGTTGCGTCTTTTCTGCGTTTACAGATTGACCCACGCCACCGTTACGGACACAACTTGCACTTCTATTACGATGTCTGGTCAGCAAGCATGAGTGCACAACCATTCTTCTACTGGTCAGTCCTACATCCATTTTTTTAAAAAAATCGGTGAATAACTATGCTAATTACAAACTATATGAGAAATGTTAATTCCATATCTATCTTTTATCTCTTTCTATTGTTATGAATATGTTCTAAAACTATGTTTCCTCCTCTACTTTGAAACTAAAGGTTAGACGTTGGCGACGGCAAAGACATAAATCTTGAACACCACCCAAGAAGTGTTCTACAAAAACAATGCATTAAATATCTCGGACCTGTGAGTTTTTCCTACAACTAAAAAACTAGTCCAACATTAGCATACCTTACCTTCTTCTAACTCATTTAACTTTTTGTCTTCTGGTAACTCGCAGATGGAGAGAGAAGCATACGAGGTGATAGTGGAGGATGGGAAACTAATGTACAAACAGAACATGACTCTGATCAATTCAACAGATGAATCCAAGACGATTTTCGTACTTAGCACCACTAGAACCTTATACGTTGGTCAGAAGAAGAAAGGTGTTTTCCAACACTCTAGTTTCTTATCTGGTGGTGCCACAACCGCTGCAGGGAGATTGGTCGCCCGTGACGGTATTCTCGAGGCTATATGGCCGTACAGTGGGCACTACCTACCAACAGAAGACAACTTCAAGGAATTCATAAGTTTCCTGGAAGAGAACAATGTTGATCTCACCAATGTTAAGGTAATAAGGAAACAATTGTTTTTCACATAATAAAATGCTAAAATCTGAAGAATGATAGTATTCACTAAGCTAAATTAAAATGTAGAGGTGCACTGTGAATGAGGAATATTCGTCATTCAAATACGAAGAAGAAACAAAAGAAGAGGAAACAAACATTACAGAGGACAAAGAAGAAGAGAAAGACACAGAAAGACCGGTGTTCGAGCTGTCGAAGAGGCTATCTTGCAAATGGACAAGTGGAGTTGGTCCAAGAATTGGGTGTGTTAGAGATTATCCCATGGAGCTGCAGTCACAAGCATTTGAACAGGTTAGCTTGTCTCCTAGGATTTCGCCTGCTTCTTCTGCACGTTTCCCGTCACCATACGGTCCAATCCCTTCACCAAGGCCTAGTCCTAGAGTAAGAGTCTCTCCACGTTTAGCATACATGGGGATACCAAGCCCTAGAGTTCAGGTCAACTGTTAGGGGTTTTTGCTGTTAAATTGTTTCACCAATAAGCTAGCGAGTCTTGTGACTTTTAAAGTTAGGAAGAGGTGTGAGAAAAGGCTTATTATTTCTGCAATCCTTTGTTCTTTAATTCATGTCAGATAAAGTTTTTTTTTTTCCTTTTTAGCTCCCATTTTGTATTTGTAGTGGATCCTTGGTTTGGAGTTCTTATTAATAGAACTTTGTGTAACTTTGATCTAAAAACTGAATTTTTATTTGAGAATTTTGCATGATTAATTAGTTGACTCTCAACAGCTTTTTGTATAATAAAGAGAACCTTCAATCCTCCATCTTATAAACTGATCAAATGACAACTATCCTTCATCTTTATGGGCTTATATGGACCTTGCTCGATCATCACCCATTTGAACCCATCCTATCACATGTTGCTTGTGATGTGCTAAAGGAGACTTGGCCAAATGATTGAACATATACATTAATGATTCTCATATAGATCAGATCTCCTCAAACTGAATTTGCCGTTAGGAAGGCACGAACATGTTTGATACAGACATCATGTTAAGGATATAATGAAGGGGAACTAGATGAAGAGAGAATGTAGGCATGTTGATTCGAAGTTCTATCTCAGTCATCTTCTAATATTGGTTTATTCTTGCATAATTTTCTATTGTTAGTTTCTTTTTGATAAAAAGATGATTATGTATGCGAAATGGAAAAGATATAAAAATGGATAAGTTTTAGATTAAATTTCAGAATATTGGGAGAATAAATCATAAATATATACTAGAAATCGAATAATTTACCTTTCAATTTTATTTTTTGTTATATACTTAATTAGATACTCTATCTATCTCTTCTATATATCTAATTAACTGAAGATATGCAGTATTTTAAAACAATTTCTTAGATGATAAACTGGGGTATATCAGTCTTGTTCATTTTACTCAAGTTCCAGTCAAATACATCATATGATTCATACAAATCACAAAATCCAAAAGGGCATTGCTTTTGAAAAAAAAAAGAATGAGTTTTTCTTTACAATAAAAGAGATGTGTTTCGTAAATCTGATTGCGACATTTTTGAGAGTTTAAATTTCGAATCCAATGATACAACAATAATAGCAATAAAAACAAAACAGGGTATATTATAGATCAGAAAGAAGAACCAAAAGCCTAATCTATAAACACACTGTATTATACTATATATATTGTGCCTTTTTATGGTATTTTTCTAATGCATTCAACTCTGAGAAAGGTACACAAGTGTGAAACACAATCAGAGACAAAAGCCTAAAGAGTCGAGCATAATTTTAAAAATAAAATAATAATAAACCTTTTTCTTGTCGATTTTTCAGAATTGTTCAAATTTCAAAAACGTCTCTTTAAACCCACCACTCCCTCCATTACCACCACAGTTTCACGTTCTCCCATACACTCTCTCATTTCTCTCTCCATCTCTCTCAGACTTTCTACTAAATCTGAAAAATTAAATCTCAGGTGTTTGTCTAAGCAAAACCTTTTCGACACGATGGGAGCTTCAGGGAAATGGGTTAAATCAATTATGGGTCTCAAGAAGCCAGAGAAAGATGAAATCGTAAGATATTTTAATTTTATTCTCAATCGTTTCATGAAAGCTTAACAAAATTTTATTTTGTTACAGGAAAAGGGTAGTGGAAAAAACAAGAAATGGAAGCTGTGGAAGAATCCTTCAGGGGATTTATCCTCGTTGACTTGGAAGGGTTTTAAGGGAAGACATCGGTCTGAAGACTCGGTTTCTTACTCTGCAGCTGTTGCAACTGTTCTCAGGGCTCCTCCTAAAGATTTCAAAGCCGTTAGAGAAGAATGGGCTTCTATCAGAATCCAGACAGCTTTTAGAGGCTTCTTGGTGAGTTCAAAAGCTATTTTTTTTAATAGAATGTTACTTAGTTGAGTAAAACAAACAATTTGATTTGTTTGTTAAATCAGGCGAGAAGAGCGTTGAGGGCGTTGAAAGGGATAGTGAGGCTACAAGCATTAGTGAGAGGGAGGCAAGTGAGGAAACAAGCAGCTGTAACACTAAGATGCATGCAAGCTCTGGTTCGAGTCCAGGCTCGTGTGAGAGCTCGTCGTGTGAGGATGACTGTGGAAGGACAAGCTGTTCAAAAGCTTTTGGATGAACACAGAAGCAAATCTGATCTTTTGAAAGAAGTCGAGGTCATTTTTGTCTTTCCAGCGTTTTTTTATTTCTCTTAGCATTTGAAAAAAAGTTGTTTAATTTGTTTTTTTTTTTATATACTCTTCAGGAAGGTTGGTGCGATAGGAAAGGAACGGTCGATGATATTAAGACAAAGTTGCAGCAGAGACAAGAAGGTGCTTTTAAGAGAGAACGCGCATTGGCTTATGCTCTTGCGCAAAAGGTTAGTACTTTTCCAACGACACGTAGTTCGTGAAACAACAACACGTTTTGGCCCGTTTTCTTTCCAAAACAGCATGCACTTTGTTTTAAATGACATGTATTTTTTTTTTAATTTGAATTTCTGTTTTTTCTTTGTGTAGCAATGGAGGTCAGTTCCTAGCTCAAACCTTAAGACAAACGGTTCAATCTCATATCTGAAAAGCCAAGAGTTTGATAAGAATAGTTGGGGATGGAGTTGGTTGGAGCGTTGGATGGCTGCTCGGCCATGGGAGACTAGACTTATGGACACCACCACCAACACAACCACCACACCTCCTACTAAACATTTGAAGTCATCATCACCTGACATTGTTAAAGTCCGAAGAAACAATGTGACAACTCGTGTATCTGCAAAACCTCCTCCTGGTTATGACTTTAATGTTAGTCCTGGTTCCTCGACAACCACACCTGCTTCTGGAACCACTGGAGACAACAACTCTAGCGGACAAGCGAACAAGAACAAGCCAAGTTACATGAGTATGACCGAATCAACTAAGGCTAAGCGAAGAGCTAACCATGTTATCAGGCAGTCTATGGATGAGTTTCAGTTTATGAAGAGCTCTGGATTGTTTACCGGGGAGTTGAAGAGTAGCAGCCCTGTCTCGGATCCTTCTTATGTTAATTTCTCTAAACCGTTTGGTGTTTCTACACGTTTTGAGAAGCAGAGAGGGTAGAGTTAACATTTTGAGGTGAGGAGAAGTTTCAACAGCTTGTTGTTGTCTTTTGTGTTGTGAGATATTTATTGTGTATGTTAATTCGTTCTTTATTTTTCTTAAACTACATTGGAGTTTTTGGTTACTATGAGTTTAAATATAAAATTGCTGTTTTCCTCTCTATTTAACATGAATTTGGATCAAAGCTCTCCGGCTAGGATTTTTCTGGCTCTAGAAGTTTTTGGTCCTTTTCTAGAACTACTAGTCCTAGTAAATAACACATCAATCATCAAATCTGTTATAGGTCAAAGTTGACTTGATGACTAGTCCTAGTATAACACCTCAATCCTCAGATCAATCTAACCTGAACAAGACCAAAAATGCCACAATGTATGTGTATACATTGAATATGATGTTCTCGAGCATGTCTGGAGACCCTGGATCAAACGTCGTAGCACACACAGATTTTACTAGAAACTTCTCAAACCTTTTTAATCTAAGACATATTAATTCGTCCAGAATAAAACTAATATTTATGGAAGTATATCCATACTCGTTTCCTTCATATAATATTTAAGATTAGCCAAAAGATACACATAGACATTCTCAAGATTTAGAAATATCAAACACTTATTTTAGAAAAACGTAGACGAACTACTAGGTTTGGACATTGGTCTTCAGATTAGGTTCATGTCGGTTTGAGTTTGGGTCCTTCGGATACTAAACATTTGGAACTAACTAGGTATTTAATTTCTTTTTGGTTTGGATTCATATTGATCCTTTTGGGTCCACGATGTAATTAAAACATAAAATTAAAATATCTGTAAAATATTTATAATTTTCAGATTCGAGTATTTAAATTGAAAAAACTCAAAAAACCCAAATTTTATCAAAATTTAGCATATCTATTCAAAGTTTTGCAAAATAACCAAAATAAATTATTAATAATTAAAACCAAATATTTGTAAACTTAAATTTGACATTTAAAATTTTATATTACTTGAAAATATTATAAAATAATAGGAGTAACAAATATTGCAAGAAAAAACACTACAATAAAATGATAAATTGGAATTGAATAGAACACATGAGTCAAAATCTTGGATATTTAAGTCTTTGGTTGTATATCGATTTTTATCGGGTCCGGATCAAATCGAGATAGTTCTTTTCGGTTTCGATCTTCCGTTAGGGAAAATTAGATCCAACAAGATACTTTTAAATTTTCGGTTCAGTATTGGATCATTTGGCTCGATTCTAATTTCAGATTTCTGGGCCTGGTTTAGATTTTATTTTCCGGTCGGTTCCGGTAAAATTGTGAAGTTTTGTAGTCGTTTACTCTTTTTTTTTCTAATTAAATAATGGACAAATCTTTAAAATAACACTTTTCTAAGTTTCTGTCATAAAAATAATCTTCAAAAATTGAAATGACCAAAATAATATTTTTTATTTTGAAAATTTTAAGTTTTTTTTAATTTTTTTAAATTGGAAATCATTTCTCCAAATCCCCCTTCTCAACTCTAAACAAAAAAGTATAAGATTAGTTACCCAAGCGGTAAAAATGAATAATTTATAAACATTTTAGTGCTATTTTTTTATTTTTATTATTTTTATTCTTAATTGGTATATTCGTGACAAAAACATTTTTTAGTGCTATTTTAGTTTTTTTTCTAATTAAATAATTTTGATTACAGTGGTGCTTAGACATTTCCTCGGCCAGTGTGGGCCGGTAGGAAAAGCCCACTAAGCTTATATAATTGGATAATACCAATGGTGTTTATGTCATTTACCAAAATTGCCGTCTCACGCGTAGCTCTGTCAATTTCAAGAAGTGGTTTTATTTCCGAACCGAAGAAAAGAGGTTCGTGTTCGATTTCCGAACATTCAATCACAACCAATTTAGAAAGGAGGTCGATTGATTGATGGCTTGGAGGCGAATCATCACCAAGGTTTTTGTTCTTTCCTCTAATTTAGATTCGGTCAATTTAGATAGGTCGTGTGACGGAAGAATTAGATGATCCTTTTGCAAACCCTAGAGGCTCGAATACTTATTTAGACATCCTCTGTTGTATCTATGGCTACTTTTTGTTGATGTGATTTGAAATTTAGCCAAGAAAATGTCTAAAAGTGTAATCTTTAGGTCAGAGAAAGCATAAAAATTTCAACTTGTTGAGGCTTCGTCCTTGAGCTGATCGGTTTACTTAATATCTATGACTAATATCTATGAGACAGGTCTCGACTCATGAACGAGAATTGAGAAGCTTACTTGTTCGAGGTTACACTTCTCTTCCTAGAACAAGAGTTGTTGGAGGTTATTTTCTTTTTTAATTTTACTCTGCTTTTTTTCCAAAAGCATATATTGATAAATGTTAATAGGGTTTTTTTCTTGTTTCGATAGCTACAAGCGGTGTTGGTGGTGGAGCTTCTTCCAGGTTCCAATCAAGCTACGTTGGTAGCTTCGCTCGCAGAGTGCGTGAAAGAGATGGATTCAACGAGGTTTCACAACTCAGAGAACTATCCCGCAGAAACGACCCTGAATCCGTTATCAGAATCTTCGAAACCACACCATCTATGCATTCCAACCCCTCTGCACTCACCGAATACATCAAGGCACTGGTCAAAGTCGATAGGCTTGATAACAGTGAGCTCGTACGAACACTGCAAAGAGGTATCGCTGGTGCTTCCTCTCAGGAGCAACAGATTGGAGATGTTGCAGCGTTTAGAAACTTAGGGAAGGGAATAACAAAAGATGGTGGTGTTCTTGGAACTTCTGCTGCACCAATTCATACCATATCCACTGAAAGGAGTAGTTTTAAAGAACAGCTTTGGAGTACTTTCAGGACTATTGCTGTTGGTTTCTTGCTTATTTCTGGTGCTGGAGCACTTATTGAGGATAAGGGAATCACCAAAGGTATTCATTTCTGTGATGATGTAGTAGCTATTTTAAATGGTTGATTTTTTTTTTCTAATTTAGCTGCGGTTTTACATGTGTTAGGACTCGGTTTGCAAGAGGAAGTGCAACCTAGTATGGACTCAAGCACCAAATTTGCCGATGTAAAGGGTGTTGATGAAGCAAAAGCTGAGCTAGAGGAGATTGTGCATTATCTTCGTGACCCCAAGGTAACATTCACACCTCTTCTTACTAATATAGATAATGTTTTGAAGATGTTTTGTTTTTATGTTTGCACAAATTTAAAATAACTTTACTTTAACAAAAACTGAGTAACCAGTTGTATTTTCCATCTATAATTAAAATAAATCAGTTTAAAATTATATGTTAGTGATACTTTTGATAAAAAAGTATTTTTCTTAATATTTGTGGATTGAGGTAAAACATCATGTAATATTAAAGTCTACTTTTCAATGAAGTAACCATAATATGAATTTTTCTCTCTCTTTAATTACAGAGATTCACTCGCTTGGGAGGGAAGCTTCCCAAGGGTGTGTTGCTTGTTGGTCCTCCCGGCACAGGCAAAACCATGCTTGCAAGAGCCATCGCTGGAGAAGCCGGAGTGCCGTTCTTCTCCTGCAGTGGTAGTGAGTTTGAAGAGATGTTTGTTGGTGTTGGAGCCAGAAGAGTGAGAGATCTTTTCGCTGCTGGAAAGAAGTGCTCCCCTTGTATTATCTTTATCGATGAGATTGATGCTATTGGAGGAAGCCGTAACCCCAAGGACCAGCAGTACATGAAGATGACATTGAATCAGTTGCTTGTGGAGTTGGATGGGTTTAAACAGAACGATGGGATTATAGTGGTGGCTGCAACTAACTTCCCTGAGTCGTTGGATAAGGCTTTGGTTAGGCCTGGGAGGTTTGATCGCCATATTGTTGTGCCTAACCCTGATGTTGAAGGGAGACGCCAGATTCTTGAGTCTCACATGTCAAAGGTAAGGTTATGTGCTCAGGTTTTGGCTCTAGCCTCGTTTGTTGACTTGTCTTCATTGTGTGTGTGTGTTTTCAGGTACTTAAGTCTGAAGATGTTGATTTAATGATCATAGCTAGAGGAACACCTGGATTCTCCGGAGCTGATTTGGCGAATTTGGTCAACGTTGCTGCTCTAAAAGCTGCAATGGACGGTGCCAAAGATGTGACAATGTTTGATCTTGAGTTTGCCAAAGACAGAATCATGATGGGGAGCGAGAGAAAATCTGCGGTTATATCCGACGAGTCAAGAAAACTAACTGCCTTCCATGAAGGTGGTCATGCTCTTGTGGCCATCCACACAGAAGGTGCTCTTCCTGTTCACAAAGCAACCATTGTGCCACGTGGTATGGCTCTCGGCATGGTTTCTCAGCTCCCTGATAAAGATGAGACAAGCATCTCTAGGAAACAGATGCTTGCTCGGCTTGATGTTTGTATGGGAGGAAGGGTTGCAGAGGAGTTGATCTTTGGGGAGAGTGAGGTGACTTCAGGGGCATCCTCTGATCTCGAGCAGGCGACTAAACTCGCTCGAGCGATGGTTACGAAGTTCGGTATGAGCAAAGAGGTTGGTCTTGTGGCTCATAACTATGATGACAATGGGAAAAGCATGAGCACCGAGACGAGGCTACTCATTGAGAGTGAAGTGAAACTTCTTTTGGAAAAGGCTTATAACAATGCGAGAACTATTCTCACGGTTTACAACAAAGAGCTTCATGCGCTTGCGAACGCTTTGCTTGAGAAGGAAACTATGTCTGGGAAGCAGATTAAAGAGTTGCTTAGTGATCTCAACTCTCCTCAGATGAAAAAGCGTCAAGAGGTGGTTGCACAGAAGAGCCAGCCTGTTCCTCCGTCGACTCCTAGCCCTGCATCAGTGGCTGCAGCTGCAGCTTCTGCGGCCGCAGCTGCTGCAACGGCCGCAACTAAAGGTAAAGACGTGGCTCCTGTAGGGTCTTAAAGGACCCTCGTGTATGTGTATGCTGGGGTAGTTTAATTGGGAATAATAAACTTTATTTTGAGAGAATTTTAGAATCAGTGGGTGGTGAGAGATTAAGAATATTCAGGTTACAGGCGAACATCTCCGTTTTTTTTCTTTCTATAAATGTTTTTTTATCTCACACGAAATTTCCCTACAAAGTGGTCTTTTATTTCTCTCTCGTTTGTCTTAATGTACTTGGTGTCTCGTGGAATCAGTGTCGTCCCTAACTATTTGGTTTGGTGGCCTAAAGCAATTTAAACATTGTGACCTCTCAATTTTTTTTACAAAATATTTAGTCAATTTTATATTTTGTTTTTTGAAACTAGTCAATTTAATATCTTAACTAGTTTATGTTTTAATCTAATAAAAAATTATATATTGATTTTTTTCAAAAAATAAATATATATATATTGTTGGTTTCCTTTGTATTTTTTTTTAATTTCATGAAAAAACAATAAAAACTATACACATATATTAACTCTAAAAAATATGTTCACAAGATAAAGTGTCAAGAGCATAGTTAAGTTCGATGAAATCTTATTATATAAAGCTTGGTTCTTCAAAGTTACAAATTAATACGATTGTGACACATTGCGTTTATGTTTTTAAGATTGTGACATGTGTTACGTAAAAAATAGTAATTATCCTTTTAGAAAAATTAATTATATCCTTTAAAAATAATCATTATCCCTATAAATTAACACTGATTTTCTTTCTCTCAAACAATACATAAAAGATTGTCAAAAAAATAGTAATTATACTTTAAAAAAAGTTTTAAAAAACGATTAATGCTAATTTTGATTATATTTGTTATTATTGCCAACTATGATTATTCAAATATATATAACTAACTTCTCATATTTGATCACCATACACCATAGATAATTATTGCTTAGAGACAAATATAAGGTTAATTTATATATATTGATCATCGTATGTTCTTCTTCGCATGTTTTTTTATTTTTATAAAAGCTTGGTTCTTTAAAATTACTAATTAACATGATCATGACATGTGGCAAAACAATTATCATAAATATAAAACTAATCAATAAAAAAAATATTTGATAGTATTTTTTCTTTTTAAAATTCTAAATAAAAATAATTACAAATAGTTAATTGCAAGTATTTTTTTTTAATCCTAAATTCCATCTTTTAATTCCTACACAAAAAGAATTATAAAATAAAATAGTAGTTTTCAAAAATATATAAAACAAAAACGAATTATATATTTTACAAATACTTATAAAAAGTATTTAATATAATTTTCTTTTTTTTTTTTACAAAATCCTAAAAAAGATAGGTGTAAGCTATTTGTTTGTAAATAACTAACTTTCATGTTTATTAAAAAATTCTATTTAAAAATCATAAATCAAAAGTATTTTTTCTTTTTAAT
>JABAYD010000677.1:0-10660 GCA_014822095.1 Diplotaxis tenuifolia
TTTATAAGTATTTGTAAAATTTATAATTCGTTTTTTTTTATATATTTTTTGAAAACTACTATTTTATTTTATAATTCTTTTTGTGTAGGACTTAAAAGATGGAATTTAGGATTAAAAAAAGAAAATTACTTGCAAATAACTATTTGTAATTATCTTTATTTAGAATTTTAAAAAGGAAAAAATACTATCAAATATTTTTTTATTGATTATTTTTATATTTATGATAATTTTTTTGCCACATGTCGTGATCATGTTAATTAGTAATTTTAAAGAACCAAACTTTTATAAAAATAAAAAAACATGCGAGGAAGAACATACGATGATCAAGATATATAAATTAACCTTATATTTGTCTTTAAGCAATAATTATGTATAGTGTATGGTGATCAATATGAGAAGTGACCAAATATGAGAGAGTTTAGTTATATATATTTGAATAATCATAGTTGGCAATAATAACAAATATAATGAAAATTAGCATTAATCGTTTTTTATTTTTTTTAAGTATAATTACTATTTTTTTGACAATATTTTATGTATTGTTTGAGAGAAGGAAAATTAGTGTTAATTTATAGGGATAATGATTATTTTTAAAGGATATAATTAATTTTTTTAAAAGTATAATTACTATTTTTTACGTAACACATGTCACAATCTTAAAAACATAAACGCAATGTGTCGCAATCGTATTAATTAATAACTTTGAAGAACCAAGCTTTATATGATAAGATTTCATCGAACTTAACTATGCTTAAATATACTTGACACTTTATCTTGTGAACATAGTTTTTAGAGTTAATATATGTGTATAGTTCTTATTGTTTTTTTATGAAATTAAAAAAAATACAAAGGAAACCAACAATATATATATATTTTTTTTTTTAAATCAATATATAATTTTTTATTAGATTAAAATATAAACTAGTTAAGATATTAAATTGACTAGTTTCAAAAAAAATATAAAATTGACTAAATATTTTGTAAAAAAATTGAGAGGTCCTAATGTTTAAATTGCTTTAGGCCACCAAATACTTAGGGACGAAACTGATGATAACTCCTCAAAACAGTAGAGAGCACCAACACTATCTTCCTCGCAGATCTTTTAGATCTTTTATGTTTCCAATTGGTTGATCAATAATGACATTTTGTTTATTCATTGAAGTTAATAGATAAATACAGAGTTGTCCTACTACACAAAGCAAACACAGCCACACATTCACACCATAAAAGTTAAAAACTCCCATAAAGGTATAACGAGTGAAGAGTCCAAAGCCATATCATAAAAGTCGATATGCCACGTGGTAGCCTATGAGTGAATGAAACAGCGCATTCACACAGACCGTGGGATCACTTAGCTGTGTCCTGTCCACCTGTCACTCCCAGAGCCAAAAAAACACCGTGTTGTACCCCACACAATTCCAAATATTTCAGGCAATATAAACACCAATTTTTACTCCCACTTTTCTCAAACCACAAACTTTTAAATCCACCTGAAAAGGAACATAAAGAGAGACAGATAAAATAGATATTTTATCAAAACCAGACAGAACAAATATCTTCTTAGTTAGTAACTTACTGTACTCAGACTTATCCAGTTTTTTTCATCAAAAAGAGTTTTCAACAATGAACTCAGTCCCTGCTTCCGCTGAAATGCTTGCCTCCGAGAACGAGTCACCGGTTACTACCGTAGGAATTGACTACTGTCCCATGTTGGCGGTGAGCTGTCCGAAGAAACCTGCAGGTAGGAAGAAGTTTCGGGAGACATGTCACCCCATTTACAGAGGAGTTCGTCAACTTCGCCGACTCGGCTTGGCGGCTCCGTATCCCGGAGACAACCTGCGCCAAGGATATCCAGAAGGCTGCTGCTGAAGCTGCATTGGCTTTTGAGGCCGAGAAGAGTGATACCACCAACGATCATGGCATGAACACTGAGGAGACCACTGTGGTGGCTTCTCAGGATGAGGTGAATGAGACGACGGACCATGGCGTGGACATGGAAGAGACGATGGTGGAGGCTGTTGTTACGGAGGAGCCAAGAGAAGGGTTTAACATGGCGGAGGAGGCGGCGGTGGAGGGTGTTGTTACGGAGGAGCAGAGCAAAGAGTTCTACATGGACGAGATAGTGGACGTTCGGGACGCCGACGTTGTTGGCTGATATGGCGGCAGGGATGCTTTTGCCGCCACCGTCCGTACAATGGGGACATAATGATGACTTCGAAGGAGATGCTGACATGAACCTTTGGAGTTATTAATATTCGTTTTTTGTTGTATGATGATATTTTTATAAAAGTTCTGGTTCTTCCTTTATTTTTTTTATGGGGATCTTTTCTTTAGTTTGGGAAACGACAAACGAGTGCGAATGTTTCGCATGGTGTTGTCAAAATGCTGAGTATTTTTTTGTGTGCAGCATAATCATCTTGGTCTCTTTGTATGTAACAAAGAGATTTTAGTTTAAATAAAAAGTACAAGAGTAGAGAGATAGAATGTTATGAGATCAAAAAGAAATAGTTGATTTAATATAAACATAAATTGATTGGTATTAAAGCTACCAATATTATTGATCCAAATATAAATTGTTACAGATTTTGAAAGCCAAGAGTTATTAATTTTAAAAATATTGTAAAAGGTTATACATCTTTTGTGAATAACATTTCTGTACATGGAAACAAGATAAGGCCTCATTAATTCTCTAGATTATCATACATTCTTTTCTTTTTTCATTCTTGTAACTTTGAAGAATATCGTCGAAAAGTTTAAAGATGATCCTCGGACCTTTATTTACATAGACTCTCGGTCGAGTGACAAGGCGACTGGTCTCAAAGAGACATTTGTCAAAAGAGGTTTCCGAAAATGGAATATAACTGAAGCAGCCGCTTTCAGCAAACCACGAATTTAACAGAGACCAAAACGGTATTCCAAAAACAGAAAGATGGGTCCCATAAGAAAGTTATGGGCACGTCAAAATATCCTAAACCGTGTGTTGAAACACTTCCCTTTCCCTTGCACTTGTGCCCTACTGGGCTCACGATCACGTCACCTTCAAGCCTTACTTTCTTGTTAAGAAAATCATTTGCTTGTGTCATTTTTTTCATCGCCACTAGTTTTTGCCCTTCATGTTTGTCGTCTTGTTTGTCCTCTGAGTGTGTCTACACTCAAATCAAATAGAGTAACGTGAAAGGGTTGAGAGTGAGTGGCGGGTCTCGCGATGAGACTTGAGAGAGACGTCTTTTTTTGTAAACGAATATATGTGAGAAAAGATACTCTATATGGAGTTTCTATTTTGTTTTAGTTTTATTAAAGACCTATCCTGCACCCACGTGGTTAGATTTAAACCACAAGTTTTTTTGAGCAAGGACCACAAGTTTTATTTTGAGTAGATAATAGGGCCCTAGATAATATTGAGATTTGATATATTTTATAGATATTTGATCAAACAAAAAGAGATATTTTATTGATATAATCGATATGTGAGCGTGACGTAATCTTGCTAGTTGCTAATGTATCGGTCATCCCTAGCTTTAAGACCAAAGTAGCTTCGTTTGTAATTTGCTACATATCTCTAATAATATTTATGTTATTATATTACACCAACTTAGTACTTTAAGAAAAATCTGGCTGGGGATAAGTGACAAACACAATCGAATGCCATATTTTGATTAGACTCTAGAAAAAATCCATATTGTGTGCACCTTATAAAATTATTTTTATAATCTATATCGTTAAATAAATACCAAAAGAATAGAACATGTGGTTTTATTGTCTGTTCTAAAAGAACAGCTAAAGAGTTATGGTCCATTTCTCCTAGATGCAGGGGTTCTATTACTTAGAAGCAGTTACTTTGGTTTCAAGCTAACGCCAGTCATCCTTGCGCTGCAGCCCTCAACGCGATCTCACCATGTTGAATGTCTATTTCGCGTTACGAAGAGACATCTTTACTTATCTTTACAATCACTGGTTTCAAACAAAAGTTTACTTTTCAGTAGATGTTTTGGTATATGACTGTTTTGGTTCTTATGATCAGCACCTTAGATCGTATGTAACTAGTAATATAATAGATATAGACCGACTTGTTCGTAGGAGACGCATGCCTTTACAATCATTGTCATGAGAACAAAGACAAAAAAGAAACATACACACCTTACTGAATCAAACTTGGTGTAAATAAATGTTGTCTCAAATGGTGTTTTAAAAAGAGGTGTTCCGACTCCTAGCTTCAACTGTTGTCTCTTATACATATAAGTAGCTAAATAGAGGTGTTCACAATATTCTACTTTCAAGCCCTAAATTCTTCGTCACAACGAATCAAATGGGACTGTATGGATCAGGTTCCGATAACATAATAGTCATGTAAAATTGTAATTTAAAAACCAATTTGTGATAGCTAAATTAACTTATTTTCTTATAGTTAGATTTTCTTTGAATTTATAATGTGTGATTTTCTCTTTAACATTACAGAATTTGCTTGTATGCTAGTAGTTCATATGGTGATTTTGATTGATCGTGGAGAGTTTCTGGTTGAAATCAAACACTTTAATGGCTGGTTCTGTGGAGACAAACAAAAACGGTAGCTTCGGAACAGGCCATCTATGAGGTACAAAATATTAAGTTATTTCTCCAATAAATACAAACATACACGTTTTTGTACGCTTGGAAAAAGTGACTCACACATCAAAGTGTCCTATTATCAAACATTTATGAGAGAATGCTTCTCAAATATGATAACAATTCAAAATAAATAGAGTGCTTGATGATATATTTTCGTAGATCTATATTCTAGATGGTTAATGAATAATGACATTTTGTTTATTCAAGTAAGTTAATGGATAAATACAGAGTTGTACTACACACCACAAACACAGCCACACACTCCCACAATAAAAGTTTAACGAGTGAAGAGTCAGCAGCCATACCAAAAATGTCAAGATGACACGTGGCAGCCTATTAGTGAAGGAAAAACGCATTCACACAAAACAGTGGGACAAGTTTAGCTGCGTCTTGTCCACATGTCATTTCCAGAGCCAAGAAATACCGTGTTCTTCTAAAATTATACCCCACACAATTCCAAATATCTCATGCCAATATAAACACCAACTCTCGCTCCCACTTTTCTCAAACCACAAACTTTTAATTCCACCTCAAAAGAAAACATAAAATAGAGAGAGATAAAATAGATATTTTATCAAATCAGACAGAACTGAGATCTTGTTACTTACTTACTCACAGTACTCAGCCTTATTCAGTTACTTTTTTTTTTTTAGAAAAGGTTTTCAACAATGAACTCATTCTCTGCTTCCTCTGAAATGCTTAGCTCCGAGAACGGCTCTCCCGTTATGTCAAGCGGCGATTATTGTCCCATGTTGGCTGCTAGCTGTCCGAAGAAACCTGCGGGTAGGAAGAAGTTTCAAGAGACACGTCACCCCATTTACAGAGGAGTACGCCTTAGAAAATCAGGTAAGTGGGTGTGTGAAGTGAGGGAACCAAACAAGAAGTCTAGGATTTGGCTTGGAACTTTCAAAACAGCCGAGATGGCAGCTCGTGCTCACGACGTCGCGGCCCTAGCCCTCCGTGGAAGAGGGGCATGTCTCAACTTCGCCGACTCGGCTTGGCGGCTCCGTATCCCGGAGACAACCTGCGCCAAGGATATCCAAAAGGCTGCTGCTGAAGCCGCATTGGCTTTTGAGTCCGAGAAGACGAATGATCATGGCATGAATGTGGAGGAGACGACGGTGGTGGCTTCTCAGGATGAGGTGAATGATACGACGACGTATCATGGCGTGGACATGGAGGAGACGATGGTGGAGGCTGTTTTTACGGAGGAAGGGTTTAACAGGGCGGAGGAGACGACGGTGGAGGGTGTTTTTATGGAGGAGCAGGGCAAAGGGTTTTACATGGACGAGGAGTGGACGTTCGGGATGCCGACGTTGTGGGCTGATATGGCGGAAGGGATGCTTTTACCGCCGCCGTCCGTACAATGGGGACATTATGATGACTTGGAAGGAGATGTTGACATGAACCTTTGGAGTTACTAATATTCGTATTAATTATTTTTTCAATTCTTTTGTGTGATGTTATTTTACTATAAAAATTTCGGATTCTACCTTTATTTTTTTTATGGGGGTCTATTTTTTTAGTGTGAGAAATTTCGCCATGGTGTTGTATTTTTTTTTTGTGTGTGTGTGCAGCATATTGATCATCTTGGTGGTCTCTTTGTATGCAACATATAGATTTTAGCTTAAATAAAAACAGAAGAGCAGGAATGTTGTTAATTTAAAAAAGGGAAAAAATCAAAGGTGAAATCAGTAAGTGATCAACCAATATTTATATTCAATTATAAATTGTTACAGATTTTGAAATCCAAGAGTTATTGGTTCTAAAACATTTTTAAAAGGTTATAAATCTTTTATGAATAGCAGAAATCCCGTATTTCTGCAAAATAGAAACAATAAAGGGCACTTCAGCAGTTAGCAAAAGTTATGTGGTATCAAATGCAAAGATAAAGTATTTGGAATTATTACCAAAATTTCTAGGAAATTCAACTCACAAACAAATATCAAAATTTAGGTCTCAATTGATATATTTCAAAAGTTCCGCCTTTTTCTGCAAATAACAAAAGTTAAGGTACTTAATAAATATAAACTAACAGAACTTGCGAAGCTTGTTGGACAGAGAGAGAGATATCCATGGCCTCCTCTGCAACCACTCTTCTCTTCCACCACGGCTCTACTCGACTCATCCCTCGTAGACGATGCCATTCATCTCTCCTCAGAACATTCAATCCAAATCCCTTTCTCTCCTTCCGCATCTCCACTGCGCCGTTCGGGCTTTCGTCGAAGGCGAAATCCTTCGGATTAGCTCGCGCTTACGTCACCGGAGCTCCGCCGATCGTGGAGGAACCGGACCCGAGGATCGACGGGTCGAAATCGGAGGAGGAGAAGGATTTGATCAAGTGGGGGCTCGTGTGGAGTTTGATGAGCGAGCACAAGGTTAGGCTCGTTGTTTGCTTGTTGACTCTTGTTGGAGGTGACCGTTGTGCCACCTAACAAAAAAGTTAACAAATAACAAAAATCTATACATTTTTATAACTGTGAAAACCGCACCGCAGTTAAACCGCTCCAAACCGCAATTACCATTCAGAGTCTTAGTTAGGAAAACTTAATGTCCAATAAATTTAGTTTTGATTTTGAGTCCATATAGTTTCCAAAGTATGATTTTTGTTGCTGTAACTGACAATAATTTTTGTTTTCTTTATTGGTTGAGTTGAATGTGTACTGATCCTTTTGTCAGAAATAATGATAAGTGTTATGTTTGGAGCTGTAAAGGTAGATTTTTTGAAGTGTTGATTGGCGCGCGGCCGGATCCTCTGTGGCAGCTGCTGAGCAAGATCGCTGTTTTGTATTCGTTGGAACCAATCTTTACTATTGCTTTTGTGACCAACATGAATGCTATCTGGGAAAGCGTTATGGCAACGTTGAGAGCTCAGATTTTCAGAAGGGTTTTGATCCAGAAGGTTTGGTTTGTGTTTCCTATGATCATAATTTGCTATATGTTTACCAACGAAGTATCTTTGACGTGGTTTTATTTTGTTGTCTCTCTAATACTTGCAGGCAGAGTTTTTCGACAAATATAAGGTCTGTGTTTTTTGTTCTTTGTGCTTTGTCTCTTGGTTTGTTCAGATTTGGTCAGGTTTGAGTTCATTTGTTGTAGGTAGGAGAGCTGACGGGGTTGCTTACGTCTGATCTTGGCGCTCTGAACAGCATTGTGAATGATAACATCTCAAGAGATCGTGGATTTAGGGCTTTTTCTGAGGCAAGCCATTTCTTTACTATGCAAATGTGAGATTGGTGTTTGTGCTTCCACTTTGTATAATGAATACAGACTCAATCTTGGCCTGCTGTTGTGTTGATCGTATTTTGGAGTTCTATACATGATAAATAGTATCTTGTTGCATCTGCCCAGTTCTTATGGATCATGCTTTTTGTCTTTGTAGGTTTTTGGAACAATCTGCATATTGTTTACTCTATCTCCTCAACTTGCACCTGTGCTGGGTCTATTGATGCTCGCTGTGTCAGTTTTAGTTGGTAAATTCTATATGCCTTGCTCATTTTCCCTAGACTTATTGTTCAATACACCTTGGTCATCTTTGCTTACCGTTAAATCTGTTTACTCGGTCAAAAGCTGTGTACAAGAGATCGACTGTTCCTGTTTATAAAGAACATGGATTAGCCCAAGCGACAATGTCTGACTGTGTATCAGAAACGTTCTCTGCCATCCGAACCGTAAGTTCTTGACTGCATGTATTTGTATGGTTTGGGCAGATTGACTATAGAAACTTTTGATTTTCCTTTTAACGAAGTAAGTAATTTTTCTCTCTTTACAGGTAAGATCGTTCAGTGGTGAAAAACGTCAGATGTCTCTCTTTGGTAGTCAGGTCATATTTCAGCCTTCTTCTAAAAATTGTTGTTTTTGTTCTAACTGTTCCATGATCTTTTATTCTAACCATCTGTTTGATTTACAGATTCTTTCTTATCAACGTAGCGGTTTGAAGCTTGGTACTTTCAAATCTATAAATGAATCTATAACAAGAGTTGCTGTTTATATATCTCTGTTGGCTCTTTACGCTCTCGGGGGAAACAAGGTCAAGACGGTAAGATATGCCCGCCTGTAAGACTTTTAGATTGCTATTATGATTGAAATGAAGCCTAGAACAAAGCTACGACCGTCAGAACCTGAATCATCAAAACTTAAAATCAAATTTCTGTTAGCTCACTTTTGTGTAGGTTCTCATGTTGTTACATTTTTGCTCCTCTGCGCTATATCTTTCTTGGTTCTTATTCTCCAATTTTTTTTTGTTTTGTTCCTACACAGGGAGAGCTTGCTGTTGGAACAGTTGTTTCGTTCATTGGATATACATTTACTCTAACGTTTGCTGTTAGTACCTCTATCCACACGTCAATTACTGTTACCCTTATGGTATACATGTAATTTGGTTTACCGTAATAGGTGCTTGTGTTTGCCAGGTCCAAGGGCTTGTAAACACCTTTGGAGATTTACGTGGATCTTTTGCTGCTATCGAGAGGATTAATTCCATTTTAAATGCGGTGGACATAGATGAGGCTCTTGCCTACGGGTTAGAAAGAGATATACATACAAAGAAAGTCCAAGATGAAAACCTTAGATTGTTCTTGTCTTCTGGCCCTAATGTGAATATCCATCACCTTGATAAGTACTACATGTCAGATCTGAAATCAACAAACAATCTACGTACCTTGACTTGGGCGGGAGATGTCTGTCTTGATGGTAAAATCGAGACCAAGAAAACTCTCCTATTATTATCATACTTCAAGATTCTCAAACCTCCCTTAACTGAGGTTGTACCGCTTTCTAAGCCGAGAGTTTTCCATTTTCTATTTTTGTCTAGTGTAGATTTGCATTTTGCTTATCCCCTACGACCCGATGTGAAAGTTCTTGATGGGTTCAGTTTGACGTTGAAAGCTGGGACTGTAACTGCTCTTGTTGGCTCTAGTGGTGCTGGAAAAAGTACTATTGTACAGTTATTGGCACGCTTCTATGAGGTTCTTGGCACGCTTCCCATTTAAATCAGGCAAAGCCGCTTTTACATCATGCTGATATGTTGAGTTTCCAATTTTGGCCAGCCAACACAAGGACGTATTACTGTGGCTGGAGAGGATGTGAGGATGTTTGACAAGACTGAATGGGCCAAGGTTATCTCAATTGTGAATCAGGTGTGTATCCCTAAGATGTACTGGGTCAGGCTTGGTCGGGTTATATCTTCTCTCTTTAAAAGGTTAACATTCTTTTGTGACTCAGGAACCGGTTCTCTTTTCTCTCTCTGTGGCCGAGAATATTGCATATGGTCTCCCTAATGATCACGTGTCCAAGGACGACATCATTAAGGCAGCCAAAGCTGCCAACGCTCATGACTTCATAATCTCACTTCCCCAGGTTCGGATCCGTGACCTCATGTGCAACAACTCAGCTGTTCTTTTTGCAAATGAACTTATGCTCTTCTTACCGATACTGGTATTTGTTAATAGGGATACGATACACTTGTGGGTGAACGAGGAGGCTTGCTTAGCGGGGGGCAAAGACAGGTACATAAAGACATTAACCGCTGCGTGTTTTTTGTTCCTCATAGACTTTTGTCACCGCTTTGATGTGATTGTCTATCAAAATATTTCAGAGAGTTGCCATAGCCCGGGCTTTGCTGAAGAACGCCCCCATCTTGATCCTCGATGAGGTGAGAGACTCGTTGTTTAATAATCTCATCTTTGATGGACTGCTTACTTTGCTAGAACCGTAGAACACTTACCTAAGTAGAAGTTTATTTGATACAAACAGTTCCGTACTACATCCATAAAACAAGTTCTAATGAAATTCTAGAACACAGAAGGAACAATCACCTCTCATCTAGTTGCATGGTTTAACAAATCTGTTACTGGTACTAAACCAATAAAATACATTTGAGCCTCCTCTGCTTATTCTCTCTTGCTTTCTTGTTGCAGGCCACGAGTGCACTTGATGCAGTGAGCGAACGTTTGGTTCAGAGTGCGTTGAACCGTCTGATGAAAGACAAGACAACTTTGGTCATCGCTCACAGATTGAGCACAGTCCAGAGCGCGCATCAGATCGCTGTATGCGC
>JABAYD010000680.1:0-15636 GCA_014822095.1 Diplotaxis tenuifolia
CAAGCTTTTCTTTTTCCTGATCCCGATGTAGCTAAAGGTCATTTCGATAAAGCCGTTGAGTATCTCCAACGAGCTGAAAATGAGGTGCTTTTTTCAGATTTTTATGGGTTTTTGAATTTGTTCTGTTACAAGTGAAGTGAGTAGTGAGACCAACTTACTATTTTTTTTTTTGCTTAACAGGATCCAGGTAATGAGATATATCGCAAGGCCTTGAATGTTGCAATAAGGGTACACTACTATTTCAACTTCTCATTTTCAGAGTCAATCTTTGTGTTATATCAGGGGAGATAATCATTTGACATTTGATTCTGTTATCTCTTTTTAAGTATGTTATTTTTGTTTCTGATCTCTATGTTTTCACTTATTTTTCTTCTTTCTGGTTAATGCGAATAGGGAACGGAAATGCTAATGGAGCTAAAAAAGAATCAAATGATGCAGCAGGCATCAATAGAGAAGAAAGTGAAAGAAGCGATCATATAAGTTTTTTTCTTTTGGTATGGTTGGTTCTTTGCTTTTGCAGAGTGGTAGGAAGAAGACGAAGAAGAACAATGACTTCACGTACGATGTATGTGGTTGGATAATTCTGGCATGTGGGATTGTTGCTTGGGTTGGCATGGCAAGAGCCCTTGCCCCTCCACCACCTCCTGCTAGATAAAGCCATAGTAGTAGTGTGCCAGCAATTCCATAAGTTTTACCGACCAGAACGTGTACACGTCCCTGGATTTGCATTGTTTACTTAATTATTAGGATGCAGCTTGTTGATTTTCTATAGTTATATGTGGGGGAATTCGTGAGTTATTATATGAAAGATAACTTATATGCAAATGAATAATATAAAGATTAATAGAGAGAAATAGATATATGTATTTTAGGTGGGAGAAGTCGTTTTATCTCCTATGAAATAGAGTTTGAGTTGGTTCTAAGATAAATGCCCACAAAGTTGTGGCTTCTATTACAAGAGATGAACCAGACTCTTGAGAAGAAGAAAGAAAAAAACTCAGGAATTATTTAATCTTGTTTGGATACAGAAACGGTTGAAATATCAAATATCTTCTGATCTGATGATTCAGAAAGCTCTTCTTGATGAATTGTTACATAATCTCTTTGAAAGTAGATACGCTCTAAGGATGTTGATAGCTACCGAGCCTACCATTACTTGTTTAAGTGTAACTTAAGGTATCAACTGAGTTTGATCTGACCCGGTTAGTCATAGGTTCAACGGATTGCAGGATTGGTCATGCCGGGTTTATTTAAAAGTAGTAATCCCAAAAAAGTGCAATTACTTTTGGTCAAAAAGTGTGTAATTCATAAAGATGAAAATTACTATTTTCAACCAAGTTACTGTATACGTAAGGTAATCATGTCTCTCAGCGTCCTGGGAACCGTATATAATTAGTAGTCTAAGTATGTTATTGGTTATAACTACAAGACTGAGGATATTGGCAATAAGAAAAAAAGTGGAAGGTGAAAGATGGGGTTATCTTCAATGTTTAATCTTAGAAATAAGGTTAAGTGGCACTGTTGGCCAACTAAAAGCACACTCAAGTATACTCAATAATGACACTCTTCCTCTATTGGTTTAGGGAAATACAAAAATTTCTTCAAGTAAACAATGATTCTAACTTGCTTACAAAGTCATAACCACGCACGGAGTTTTTGCAATAAAATCCCCTACCAAAATCCATCATTTCATACACTCATCACACGCTAATATCACCATTACATTATCGTATATCATACACATACTTTCGAGTGTAGCAAGAAGCATCCAGGAGAAAAAAAAAAAACAAGAGATGAAAGATAGGATTGAGCGTTTTGTGGTAATGCCTTTCTCGTTGGGGTGCTCAACGCAATCCAGCGTCGCTGTGGGTGCTACTCAGCAACACAAGAAACCAAACCAACTCCAACTCATCAAGAGTACCTATAACCTTCTTTCCACAACCAGCTCGTGGTCTTTGTCATTTTTGGTCTGATTATTTTATCCTTTTTGGTTTTACAAGGAAGAGAAGAAAGTGATGACAATGGATTGTTTCTAAAGGAAGAGACAAAGATAGAGAACAACGGCGCTAATATCTCAGATGGTATCTTCAAACTTGTTCGAAGCTTCAAGAGTTTTTCTCGCTTTTTCATTCGTATGTCCTCTTTTACTATACTTTCTCTTTTTTTTTTTTTAATTACTTTATGAGCAAACATTTCGTATAAATCAACTTGCATTAATTAATTTGCATGAGTATATGTGCAGGATACGAAGAGGAGAGGGAGGCAGAGATGGAGATAGGGCTTCCAACGGACGTGAAGCACTTGAGCCACATCGGAGTTGATGGAACCATGACCACTTTTGACTTCTGTTCCACCACCTCATCTTTTCCATTCTCCCGTTTCCATCTCACTGCCGTCTGATTTATTAATATCTGCTTTCTTAAACCTATAAAATCAACTTTTACAGAATATTTGCACATTACTTACAAGTAATTCTTGTTTTCTTTTTTGTTTCGTCGTTATTTTACTGTATATATGGATTGTGATAGAGAAAACTTTCGGCTAAAAAATAAACTCAGTTATTAATATAAGTGAATTTATCTCTATTTTTGTTGTTTAAGTGAATGTGTGTTAAACTGTTAATATGTTCCTTGATGCATATAGTCTGTAAATGCAATGGGATTCTCTCAGCTGCTGCATAAACCAACTCTCTTAAAAAAAAGCGTCAATATATTCCTTTGCCCAAAAAATATTTTAAAAATTGAACCGTATATACTTTTAGAGAATGGCTTACACGATATACACATTCAATCACATGTGCCAACACATTTCTAATGTCAGAAACATGTTATAAATGCTCTTTCAAAAAAAAAAAACATGTTATAAATGTTTACCATGGAATTGAATTAGTGAACTTAGTGAACTAAAAATAGATGGAACAAGATGAATGGAATTGGTTAAAAATAGAATATATTCATCTCAATCGTTTTTATCAAAATTGTCAAGCAGTATATGGAATAAGTATAAATATATATATGAAATTTCAATCATTTTTATCAAAATTATAATTACTTTTCTTTGTATTTTTTGAAATAAGTATTTCATTTCTTTCAAGTTACACAGTAAAAAAAAAAAAAATAAAACGGAATAAAAAAAGCAAAGCAAAACAGTAACAAAGAGAATATAAAACTAATGAATAGTATTTCATTTATATGGGCGATTATGTCGTCTCACTCTCGCTCGTAGTCAAACCCTTCTTCTCCGATCAACGAGCTCCGGCGATTTCTTCGGCGGTCTCTCACTCTCTGTTCAACCCCAGGTTTTACTTCTCTACTCCTTCCACATCCCATATTTTTACGGAAACCTGAGATTTGGGGGTTTCTATATTCACTATTAGACTATAAGCAAATGCCCCGAGAAATTAATCGATTCTCAATTGAATTAATCAAAACTATCATAGAGACTAGTCTAATTGGTTTGTTAGCATCGGTGGCTTTCGTTAGTTAGATGCCTTTATTGGCTTTTGGGGACCATTTGGCAAACCCTAGCTAAAGGGGACCGTGATTGAGATCAAAACCTAACTTATTGTCTAGCTCCCATCATGAATAAGATTGTTACCGTTTCTCATTGACATCATTTATATGACGTATAGGCTTATTAGCATTGGGTTTTTGATTAGGAACCTTCTAGAAATTACAATTAGAGAATGTGGTTAGGGAAAGGTTTGCCATTTCGATTCCGTTTACGTTTTTTTTGTTTCTTGACAAGTTGCTTATATTCTTGGGTGAGGGTCCATTTTTGAATAAATGCCATTTAGTTTGTGTGTGATGGAGAGCAGACTAGAAAAGCTTAGAAAAGGAATACACTTTCTCTTTGCCCTTTTGTTTGTCTGGGTTAAACTTGGAAACATTTTTTTAATGATAAAAAAAAGGTTGATTAGCTGTGTGTGGTGCTTGTAATTTTGAATTTCTAAAGATTTTAATGGTATTTTAATAAGTTGAAGGGCATTGTCTGTACAGGTAGCTGATATAAAGGTTGTATAGGCTTCTCTTGTTCAGGTTTTCATTTTTACTTACTACCCCTAAACTTGCAGGATTTGTTGCTTCTCCCTTTGGTGGTGTGTGTGGGTCTATGAAAACAATCTTCCATGGACTCCAACATGGTGTGGGATTGGGATCATTTGATCATGTCCAATCCATCAAAGACTGAAACTGACAAGAACCAGCCTTCTGCTGAGTGGGAAATTGAGAAAGGTGAAGGGATTGAATCGATGTTTCCCTGTTTCGACGGCTTTGAGAAAGTCAGTGATGGCTCTACCTCCGGTTTCTGGCACTCACAGTCTACCTCCACCACCAACTCGTCGTCTCCCAAACTTAAACAAACCAACCTTGCGTCGGAAACTTCTCCTGGAGATTCTTGCAGCAACGTAGATTTGTTCCAGGTGAAGGCTACTGAATCGGATCTTTGTTTAAAACTAGGAAAGCAGCAGGCATGCTCTGAAGAGTTTTGGTGTAAAGACGGTGATGACCTTTCAGGCGTTTCAATGAAGCTGTTGACTCCATATGCTCGTAAGAAACAAAGCATGGAAGTCCCGCGTTGCCAAATTGATGGATGTGAACTGGATCTCTCATCTGCTAAGGATTATCATCGCAAGCATAGAGTTTGTGAAAACCATTCAAAGTGCCCAAAAGTTACTGTGGGTGGCTTGGAACGTCGGTTCTGTCAACAGTGTAGCAGGTAAAGCCATGATTATGGTTATGATTGGTGGTTTTATATTCATGGCCTCATTTTATTCCTAAGCTGCATCCTCTTTACATGGTATTAGGTTAGAGAATTGATGTGTATTCTGATTTTTACAGGTTGCATGACGTCTCTGAGTTTGATGAGAAGAAACGTAGCTGCCGCAAACGTCTTACGCATCACAACGCGAGGCGTCGCAAGCTGCCAGGAATGTTTCCATTGAATCCGGAGAGAGTGTGCAGTAAGAATCTACAAACTCAGCTTATTTGATCCCTGAGTCTTTCAATATGTGTATTGTATCTCTTTCTATTCCACACAAACACATTCACAACTTTGAACTCTAATGTGAAATGTTTACTCATCTACCAGATCGAAGACAGCATACAAATATGTTGTGGAATGAGTTGTCTCTAAACACGGAATCTGAAGAAACATTTGCATGGGATACTACCACTTATGATACAAAGCCTACACAGATGGAAAGCGGCTTTACTTTGAGCTTCCAGAGAGGCCATGGCCCTGATGAGCAGGTGTTTGCTGGTAGTGGTAGCAGCCGCTCTTTCTCTCCGTATCAAACCTCTGGTGGGTTCTCACCAGGGAAGTCCAACTTTCAACTTCCCAGCAAAGGTTTGATATACTTTAATCTTGTAATTGTAGATCTATGGTGTTGGAACTGAGTTGTATATATATGGTTTGGCAGGTGTAGGAGAATACTCAGGAGGCCTCCATGAATCGCAAGATTTCTACAGTGCTCTCTCTCTTCTGTCAACGTCATCGGATTCACATGGGACAAAACACAACCCCATGGTCGAGTCACAGCCAATACATGGCACTTTCTCTACCCATTTTAAATAAATGCGTAAGGAGTGCGAAGTCTCCATGATAAGTCACGTTGCATCCAGTGGAGTTTCGTTTCAAATAAAGTAAGAATGTGTAACGTTCATTGTTCAAACTAAACCCGGTACACAACTCTGGTTCCCTCTACAGTTCCAAACTTATTAAGTCAACTTCTTCTTTGATCATGTAGTATTGTGTTAACATCTTCTCGGATTCTGCTGTATGTCAACTTCGTTACTTTATTGGACATGTCTAGTGTTTCATAGTTGTGGTGTTTTACGATGAATGATGCATCTTGTGACAAAAGTTTTGAGGTTTCTAAGATCAAGAGTGGGAGTAGCTGAACTGTGAAAATTCACTAGAGACGTAAAGAAACCACAACCAGCCTATAACCCATGTCAACATAAAGTGATTTTTGATTTAACTAAACATGAATTCCAAAAGCGGAGTGGATGTTTTTGTTTTGCTTCGGTGGATAGATTTACGACTTAGAGCATATGCAACGGGGGTACATGCAATGCAACGGGGGTACATGCAGGGTCCTTCGCGTTTACTCATAGGTTAGGAAGAATAATAGAATAATAATTGTTTGGTTAATAGAAGTAACGATTGATATCTTAGAGCATGTTTAACCCTTAATCTTTAGCATAAGGTTCTTATTTGCTTTTGTTTTCATTTTTTATATCTGATAAAAAAATTAAAAAAACGAATCAATTATGAATCGCCACGTGTCACTAAAATCTGTAAATAGTGCAAGAATTCCTACAGATCCGGATCTTAAAGAAGACTCACAAGATTCATTTCTTACCAAATAACTAGGACCTACTGATTTTTCTGCTAAATCCAAGACCAAGAACTTTGCTAAGAAACAGGGTTGAACATGCTCTTAATAAGGATTTTTAGTACGTGATCCTTAGTGTACGTGTCGTGTTCTGAATGAATGGGAAGAGTTTATGGTTTGGTAATGGAAAAATATTGGTTATTTTCGACAAAAGCAAAGAAAAAAAGAAATTAATCCTGACAAAAATATTATTTTTTTAATTATGCATTTAATGAAATTTTAATTTCAATTTTTAAAAAAATATTTAAAAAATATTTATTTTTATTTTTAAGGATTTACACTAAAATATTAATATTAAAAATATTATTTTTGAATTTGGTGATGAATATTAATAATTGTTGTATTTTCATATTTTATCATTTGATAAAATTTTAATTTTAATTTTCAATTTTTAAAAAATTAAATATTATTTTATTCTTAAAGATTCTGAATTTTGAAACACCATTAGACTTAAAAAAACAGATTAAAGTCTTTAACTATTCAAAAAATACAAAAAAAAATAAATAGAAAATTGTTAAGAATTCATTAAAGAGGTACACCAATGCAGATGCTCTTACGAGTTAATTTTGGCATTATCAGCTGATATTTTTACACTTTCAATTTGATAACAACGATCCATCTCCACGAAATTGGATTATGGATAACAAATGATCCATCTAGCACGGTGGAAATCTTGTTATTCATGGAGGACTCTAAGAATATTCTCCCACACCTGCCAAAACATTTCACCTCGCTTCAAAGGACTTGCTGAAATGAAGTAGTATGTGTGTGATAGAGACGGAATAATCAAACATTTTCATTTTCTCAAGTTGTGGTGGTGTCAGGTTCTTACCCGTACAACCTCTCTTGAGTCTTGATTTGATGAAAACACTCCCTGTGGCTTCTCGCATTATGATTGAGAAAGACAGTGTGCGGCATGCAACCTGAAAATAACAAAAAGATAATATAGTTCTCAACCGTGAGTTTCATGCAACTTTTCAACAGGCAGTTAAAGAGAATTTAAATTTAAGATTAGTGTGAATAAATGGTTTGACCACACACACACACACTGCTCATGAGCTTACTCGCTCACAACTATCAGTCCAAAACTCAGCTTGGTGCTGCTTTTGACGTTGGCAACATTCTCAGATGATTTCCGTGTCCAATGAGTCTCGACTCTCAGGAGATTTCTCACGTTTTAAAATAACAATCCACTTGCTAATTGCCACGTACTCACCGCACGTCTACATACCCAATCAAAATGGGCTGTGACGACGCGCTCCGTCAGAATAGCGAATATCGATCCGCTTTCTTAGGTTTTTGTAGAGGTAAAGTTGAAACGAGGACGACCATACATACCCAAACTCGAAAGGAAATTACTAAAAACGAAATAGAAAGAAAGAAATTTTTCTTCGAGATCGCGATCTTCTTCAACACCCGATTCCCTGATCCAATTCAAACCTTCTCTTCTCCGGCGTAATCATGGTATACTTCCCTAATAAGTCAACCCTTCCTCTTTTAATTCCTCGACCTCCTTCTTCTTCTCCGATCTGCCAGATCTGATTCATGAGCTTACACATCAATGTTTGAAATCTCAATCACGCCCAAGATTGTATCAATTTGAATCGGATTTAGCTGACTTCTTGTTTGAATCTTTTGTTATTATGGTGTTTAGGATTTTCGATCTCCAGCTCCCGTTCCCATCGGATCTCGGCCGCGGCGTGACAACAAATGGTCATCTCGTTGGGGTCCCGACGATAAAGAGAAAGAATCCAAGGACAACGAGGAGGAGCTTCACACCGAAACTCAATCCAGCCTCCGTGACTCTGATCCTCGTGACAACAAATGGAGGCCACGCCATCGGATGGAGCCTCAATCCGGTGGACCGACTTCCTATCGCGCCGCGCCTGGGTTTGGGCTTGATAAGGGACGAAGCGATGGGCCTAATTTAGGGTTCACCGTTGGTAGAGGAAGGGCGAGGGGTACTGCTACTACTTTCATTGGCGCTGGAGGATTCTCAAGTGTCCCTGGTAAACCGGGAGTTATGTGTCGGTATCTTAGGGGGAAGTTGCTTGATTTGTATAGAAACCAAAAGCCTGATAGGATGCCTTTTGAGATGGAGGAAGTTGAATCTGTTACTCGAGTGGATTTGATCGAACCTCTTGCTTTTATCACTCCTGATGTTGAAGAAGAGGTATGGTTTGTTTTTCATGTTTCTGTTACTTATTTGTAATTAATTTTCTATTGTTGTGTCTATTAGGAAAGCCTTAAGGGCATATGGAAGGGAAGGATCACTAGTAGCGAAGCTCACACTTCACCTGGGGAAGAATCATTAGCTGAGAAGATTCTTGGTATGTAATCTTGTTTTTCTCTTGCTTTGCTTCTATCGTTCCAACCAGCGTAATATAACGAGTGCTTCGATGACTTGGCTCAGGTGAGACAAAAGTGGATGGTGGTTTGCTGGGGGTTCTGAGTCGTGACAGTGTTTCCAAGCATAATAGTAATTCAGGTAGGTGGATAATAGGTGTTAAACGGGTCTTCCAGTTCATGTAGTTTTTTTACTTGATTTATTATGATTTAATGGGATTTTGGTGTTCTACTATATATTCTGAACCAAATCCAAACAACTGTTGATGTAGGGTTACTGGATAGTCATAATGGAGGTTTGCTAGGGGTTGTTAGTGGTGACAGTGGTTCCATGCATAATACTAATTCAGGTAGGTGAATAATTGGTGCTAAATTGGTCTTCAAATTCATGTAGTTTTAGCTTAAGTCGACTTTTATGAGTTTGATGGCATTTTAGTGTTTTTATATATATATATATATATATATATATATATATATATATTCTGACCCAAATCCGAACAATTGTTGCTGTAGGATTACTTGGTAGTCATAATGGAGGTCTGTGGGGTGCTTCTGAAATTGATCAAGCTTCTCATGGAAGTCCTGAAGCAGTTAGATCTGCTTTTACTAAATCTTCTATGTTGGATGCGGGTGAACCACTTGTTACGGGAAAGCTGCAGCAACCAGATATTGAAGTGAATCACTCCGAAGGAGCTATACTACCTGAGGAGTTTATGTTCTCGTACATTGATCCTCAAGGAGTTATACAGGGACCGTTCATTGGATCTGACATTATTTCATGGTTTGAACAAGGGTTTTTTGGGACAGATCTACAGGTCCGCTTGGCAAATGCTCCAGAAGGGACTCCTTTTCAAGATCTAGGCAGTGTCATGTCATATTTGAAGGCGGAAAGTATGCATGCTCATATCAATGACCAAATTAGCGAGCTAGAAGAGACTAGTCAAAAAGAAAATTCGGAGATAGGTTTTGCACCTGTAGCAGAGTCTAATGGTTTACCTTCAGCTCACGATAATGTTCAAATGAAGTCTAAATCAGAAGCTTATGTGAAATCACCACATGTTGATGACCGAAATTTCTTGGACTTTTCTGCTGAAAATGAAGGTTTGTTATTCTGCGAACCTTTTCTCGCCTGTGTGCATTTGTGTGGGAGAAGACATTTTTTCTTCTTTCATAAGCATATTAATTTACTTTATGTTGATAATAACTTAACAGACTATTTGTATTTTTTTTCTTAATCAGAAATCGTATTCCCAGGAAAAGCTGGAGTATCTGGTTATGGATCGGTAAAATCATCTGCAAGTATGCATGATGCTTTAATGGAACTTTCTGGCCACTCTGCTATGTCTGTTGAATCAGCGAAGGCTGCTACTCAAAATCAGAATGAGAACAAGCTGCATCCGTTTGGTGTGTTGTGGTCTGAGCTAGAGAGCGGTAGTACACCAGTTAATCTTCTACCTAACAGGTCCTATAATGCAGCACATGACCGGAAGTACCTTGATCAATCTCAGGATTTGGATCATTTAATGACTCTTCAATTGCAGCAGCAGCAAAAGATTCAGTTACAACAGCAGCAGAAGATTCAGTTACAGCAACGTCAACTAGAACAAGAGTATCAACAGAAGCTCTTACAGGAGCAACAACAGTCCCATGCTCGGCAATTACATTTTCAACAGATTCTTCAAGGACAGACTCCTGATTCAAGGATTGGGCAGTCACATGACTTCCCTCGATTCAACAACGTTGATCAGATGTTATTAGAGCAGCAACTAATGGATGAATTGCAGAATTCTGGCCATCTACCACAAAATTTAACACCATACATGGAGCAGCTCGCCGCTGGAAATTTTGGGCAGTTGCCACATGAAGTTCATCAAAAGGAGCTACTTGAACAGCTACTTTCCTCACAAATGCAATCTCAATACAGACAAATGCATCCTCAACATGGACACATGCAATCTGATCCAATACGGTCTTTGGAGTACCAGCTACTGCAACAAGAGCAGCTCATGCAAATGGCAAATGGGGGGAGGCAAAATACACGATTGGAGGAACTGAGACATATTGACCCTCAACATGGACAAATGCAATCTGAATCAATACGGTCTTTGGAGTACCAAATGCTGCAGCAAGAGCAGCTCATGCAATTGGCAAACAGAGCGAGGCACAATTCGCAATTGGAGGAACATAGACATATTGACCCTCTATGGCCATCCAACCGTAATGACCAGCTCCCAGGAACTCACCACCGTTCACACTCTTCTGCGGGATTTAGACCAGTAGACTTTCATCAACAGCAACAGAGGCCACCCTTTGAGGATCACTTTGGTCATCATGAGCGGAGCCTTTCATATCAGCAACAACTTAACCAGGAATTTTTCGAGCAAGGTCTACCATTTGAGCGATCTTCATCGTTACCCAGAAATGCATTGGGGCTGAATCTGGATGCAGTAAAAGGTCTTGGACTCTCAGAGTTGAGGGATGCTACTACCCATATGCAATCTTCTGGTAGATTAGGAAATTCTACTCCGGGTTTCAGTCATCAGAATCCCCATATGCAATTAGGTGAACATCATTTTTCAGAATTGGAACCAAGGAAAGAGCGCTGGCATGGAGCAGATACACAGCTCGCTGGTGGCTGGGCCGAAACTCAATTTCATAGATCAAATGCTGATGCTGACCATCATAAAATGAGGTCAGAAATGAGGAGACCGGGTGGAGATTCCAACTCATGGATGGTAGATGGACATACAGATGAAAAGTCAAAACAGCTTTTCATGGAGTTGCTTCACCAGAGGCCTGGCCATCATCAATCTGTCGAGTCACCAAGCATGAACCGTGGGGAACCCTACGACAGGATGGCTTCTCCAGGCTTCGGCCTTGCAGACCATGGTGGTAGACAAAACGCGGCATCATCTTTTGGGTCGCACGCATCTACTGATGAACATGTAAACGGATTACCAGGAGATGGGAACTATATGGGATCTTTGCAGCGTAATAATTCATTGCTTTCTGGAAGTATCGATGGTGTAAGGAAAAATGAAAGTAAAGACTTCAGTAATATGTTTGGTATGAGCAACGCGAATGACATCAAAACGTGGAACAATACGCCACCAAAAAGGGAAGGTGTGGGATTGATGTCATTTGAAACCCAAGACAGAATGGGAAAGCAAGCAGTAATGGACTCCTTGGTTCAAGGGGAGGTTCCCGTTGCTAATCTTGGCAAACAGTCTTCTTTCAGTATCTCTGGTATGTATCTTCACGAGTTGTTGCATTTTAACATTTCGTTTTCCCTGAATGTGGGAGGCTTATCTTGATATTCTCTTGCTGCAGAGTCCTACAATGACAACTTGGTTGGAGAAGTTAGAAAGGACAGGTAATTTTGTATTTTGACGTTTAGCTTCCGTAGATTAGGCAAGTAGTAAATCGGCATGAATGATTAAATGTTTCTTTTGTTGTAGGTTGCTAGTTCCATCACACGGGCAGGTATCAGTATTGTTAAAAAGGCCTCCTTCATCGCATTCGACATCATCGCATGAGGGATTGCTCGAGCATATGTCTGATGCAGCTAACAGAGCACCAGTGGGAAACAAAGGGTCAAAGGCGTCGTTCAGTGAGATGTTGCGGAATAGTAGTAGTAGCAGTATGAAGAAAGTGGCAGCAGAGCCAACTTCTGACCCAAACGAAGGAAACAAAGGCGGTGGTGGGAAGAAGAAAGGGAAGAAAGGGAGGCAGCTTGATCCAGCTCTTCTCGGTTTCAAAGTCACTAGCAATCGCATTCTGATGGGCGAAATTCACCGCGCTGATGACTTTTAGTTAATTCTGATACCTTGAGATCCATTCAAGTGTTTATTCTTCTCCGGCGCAATCATGGTATAGTTTGATAAACCCTTCTTATGTTTTTGTTTCGTCAATTGGATCGTGGAGCTTCTTTCTTTGTAGCTCCGATCAAATTCATTATGATTTTGATGGTCAGTGATGAACAATTATATCTACAGTCACAAGTGATAGGCGATATAATTGTTGATTGATTCTTGTGTTGATTTGGTAATTACAGACAACTTCAAAGCGACTCGCAGGCAGGAAAGTGGAGAAGTTTGACAAAAACATTACAAAAAGAGGCTTTGTTCCTGAGAACACTACGCTAGTACGTTTATGCGTATCTATTTTAGATAACCTTGTAAGGAACCATGGTCTGGAATCTGAATAATTTCAGTATACTATGTATGCAGCTCTCTTCAAGATCATCAGGGCTGCAACTAGCGGAGGTACAGGGCATAAACCGAATGTGATTCAAGCTATAGAAGAACTAAGTTTAGAAATGGATCTTTCTTCTTCTTGTGTCTTGACTATTTTTCTCTGGTTTGATGTAGAATGCAACTTTCTGTTTATAATTGTGCATGTTAATGTAATCAAGAGTCTTTTTCTCAAAGTTATCATACCTTCAAGTTATATGCTCTTGTTGGTATGTGTGTTTGTTCACCTGGTCCGCCACACACAGCCTATCTTAAATAGGAGCAAGTATAGTTTCCACTGGATCAAGTCAAAACTAATGAGATGTTACACACAGGTTTAAGGAGTTCCAACCAGTTATCACACAACTCAAAAGGTAATTTATTATGAGATTTTTCATGAGAAATTGAACCAAGGAGAAGATATGATCAAGCCCTGGCTGTGACTTGGAGGTTAAACAATACAAGGAGGTTTAAGTGTTGGAAGAAATGGTCCATGAATCATTTCTAAAGGAATCATAAAACCCTCTCTGATTCAACAACCAACCACATGGTGTCTCCATTACCAATCCACATCCCACTTTTGGCGTCTTGGAACAACCTTGATCTTTAGTTTACACTTTCTCATTCGTTAAACGAGAGAAATAATCTAAAACCATATTTGTATTTGGTAATATCACATATGTCGAACAGAGTAAGGATACAAAAGCATAACAACAGCAACTGACTTCAATCAAGACAACAATAAAACGTTTGATATTTTATATAGTATATAGACTCTCAAAATTCTTCACAACAGAAGGTAAAAAAAAACATTCTACAGTAGTGTACTAAGCGAGACAAGAAAGAAGAAGAAGAAGAGATTTCGTTTATGCCATGCCTCCGCTAGTTGCAGTCCTGATGATCTGGAAGAGAGCTGTAACAAAGCGCATTAGAGAGCTGTTAATCAAAATATATATACTAGTATAAAACACACATTACACATTGTATATAACCAAATGACCATGTTTGCTATGTGTAGTATAGAAGCACCGCGAAAATGTAGAAATATGGAAACAAGAGTCAACACTATGATGCTTTCCAACATAATCAAAGCTAAAAGAGATTAAGAATACTCACATGAACCAATGACGACGAAGACAAAGAAGCCGAGGAGGATGGGTCCGACAGGGTAATCCTTACCCTTCTTCGTGGTTGTCTCAGGAACAAAACCTCTTTTCGTAATGTTCTTGTCAAACTTCTCTATCTTCCTCTCTGCGAGCCTCTTCGAAGTTGTCTGCAATCAACCCACAAGAGTCGATCAATAATCATATCACACACATTGTGTTCGTTAATAGATATATTTCTGGTTCAACCATGTTCTAATCAGCATCTTCTTCATTACAATGAACAAAAACATCTAAATCAAGCAACACCAAGAACTCAGCTAATAGCTGAAAACGATCCCGTTGCACAAAAAAAAAAAAAAAAAAAAAAGCTGGAAACGATCCAATTTTTGTAATGACATTCAACTTTGTCCATGATTTCAAACACAGAGTAAAATCCTTGTTAATTATATATAATAAGCTCATGAGATCCTCATATGATGTGACCAGATCAGGAGGTATAAAGAGAATGTTTTTAGCAGATACAGAAGATGAATCCCGATAAAAAGAACCAAGCTTTACGATCCAATCGACGCAACAAATAGTGAGAAGGGTTATAATCAAAGAACGAGATCGCAGGACATACCATTATTACGCCGGAGAAGAACCACTTGAAGAAGGGATTAGCAGCGAATCGTAGGGAAACTCGCCTCTGGTCTCTCCTGTCTGCTTGACTGTCACCACTTAAAAAAATAAAGAGATCAATGAACGTCGTCACAGCCTTCCTATGATTGGCTATTGAGACTTATGAGTTACACGTGGATATCAATCGTTGGACATTGAAAATGAAAAATGTGACGGTCGTTTTTGCAATTCGAACCAGGAGAAAGGCCGGGTCCTGAATATTAACAGGCCCAACAATCATTATTTGAGGGCCCAAATATGTTTTTAGGCCCAATAAAAGTTTCATGAGGTCCTTTTGTGGGAACTTTTCAGTTTTATCATCTCCTCTCTCTCAGTACCCTTGAAAGCAACGACTCAGAGAAGGGAGAGAGAGATGGATCCAGACGGAGTAGCCAAGGCGTTCGTGGAGCACTACTACACCACCTTCGATTCAAATCGTGCAGGCTTAGTCGCTCTCTACCAGGAAGGATCCATGTTAACCTTCGAAGGCCAGAAGATCCAGGGCTCTCAGAACATCGTCGCCAAGCTCACATCTCTCCCCTTCCAGCAGTGCAAACACAACATCACCACCGTCGATTGCCAGCCCTCCGGTCCTGGAGGCGGTATGCTCGTCTTCGTCTCCGGTAACCTCCAGCTCGCTGGCGAACAGCACGCTCTCAAGTTTAGCCAGGTCTCCCTTCCCACTCGATCTATACATAACTTCGATTCGAGTGTTTGTGTGGTCGATCATGTAGTGATAGGGTCTTTAGCGTTTTACTGTAGATTGTGATGTGTTATTAGGGCGATTGAAGTTTGATTGATCTGGAATTGAGACGAAATCTCGGAACTCTCCTTGATGCATTAAGTGATAGATCCGTCGTTAGGTTTGCGTAGATGTCATGTCACCTAGTTTTGG
>JABAYD010000686.1:436-11078 GCA_014822095.1 Diplotaxis tenuifolia
CTGTTATGAATGGCCAGCCATGTGATAAAAGAGAATCTCGGAACCCCTTGTGCGAACCAAATAACCCTGCACCACTCCACTTTACTTCGTGTAACTCTAAGTTGGTTCCATGTTCTGGCGGCTGAGAAGGTAGGCCTATAGTCATCATCTCCATGTTTCCATAAAAATATATCACTTCCTTTATCAAGTGAAGGAGGGGACTCAGCCAAGATGGTATCATAGAGTTCGTGGAACCGTCTGCTCCTCCTTCCTCTTATGTGCCACTCATTACCTGCCACATCATCATATACCTTCGCGTGTCGAGAGATACCCAAATAGGTGGTGCCAACCGCTCCAGTGATATTGATAAGCTTCCCAATTCCCAACCAATCATCGAACCAGAAGTGACGAGTGGTTCCACATTGAACGTTAACCTTTAGAAAGTCATAAGCCACTGCTCTTAGCTTCAGTAGTTTCCTTCATTTATAATTTTTTATCAATTACATCAAGTTTAAATCTTAATTTTTATATGTTCCAAATTGGTAGAAGTTTAACACTCATTTTATTTTACTATAGATGTTATAGCTAATGTATTATTTATAATTAGCATGCTAATTCATAATTTTTTACTTTAATATTTTTTTTGTTTAAAAAAAACTATTCCCTATATATGTTAAACATGGATCTAATTATATAAATGTTCTATCTCTTTATATGATACTTAATATTAGTGATACATTTTATGTTAAAATTAAAAATATAAAATTAAATACAAATATGATATTTATATTTATAAAAACAACCACATTTACAAATATAAAATTTAATATAAATATAAATATAAATTTAAATTTAAATACCCGTGCGGTCGCACGGGACAAGACCTAGTTATTATTATTTCATAATTTTTTTTTGAAACACTCAAGATTTTTTCATGATTAAGTAACCAATATTCAAGAAGAAATATTTCACTCTGACAATTCTTCTAGAGGAGATAGGGGATTGCAAGAGCAGATTTATCGCATGGAGGCGAAAAAGGTTGTTGCTAGGAATAATCAAGAATCTGCTTCAAAAAACAATAGATTGGATAAAATTATCATGAATCTGAGACCAAAGGAAACAAGCCACCTAAACTCAGCCTGAGCTCTTTAAGCAGGTACAAGTAGTTATGAACAAGATTACTTTTCGGCACAAAAAAAAACAAGAGTAGTTTTAGATTTTTCATGTACACCTTCGAATGTGGTTGTTCTCTTTCACTTTTTTTGAGAAATTTGGGTGGCTCATTAATTTACTTGCTCACAAGTTTCTCTAGATAAGTCATATGGGAGCTCTGAATCAAAGTCCATTGAATTGGAATAGCAGTGTAAAAACAAATTCAAATGGAGTTAGAAGTACCTTAGCTTGTTTATGTGGAAACACAAAACCTTCTAAGAAGAAACAATTTATACATTCCAAAAATTACGAAGAATCGTATTATTAATCAATTTTTCTTTTCTTGCAGATTATTCATTGTCCCATCCGAAACAGTAAGGAGGATATCCATTGCGATTTATACGACATATAGAGGATTTACGGTCATTTCTCACCTCCCAAATGCATGTTTCACAGATTGGAAACTTACCAGCTGGGGTATCGTCTCTTGATACTTTAAATATATCAAAATAGTGAGATCCACCTCCATACCACGTAAAATGGCAACGATACTTCGTAGTTTTCGAGAAGTTAACACGAAATCTGAAATTCCAATATTGATTCCAAGGGATATGGATCATCCCCAAATCATCCTCATTAGATTTGCAATGTACATTCAAAACTTGGCCGTTCTCTACGGTGTTGCGGATTACAACATGCTTTCTTGCTAAAGGTAACATGGAATCATCGCCTGATTCGGATCTTCGTGCACCCGCCACTACGTTTGAGACATCTAACGCTGTTGCGAAAATAATAATAGTAAAAGATGAGATCATAAACATCAATAGGCAATGAAGTTTATTAGAGAAAACCATCGTTATGTAAATTTGGTTGATTGGATTGTTAGATAAGCGAATATTGGTTCCCTATTTATAGATGTAAACAAAAATGTAAACATATATGAAATGGTGACTAAATATTTATGTCACTTGAATCATGTATTCAGCCTGTGCATAGATGCATTTGTATTGTTTTCCTTTGAAGCTACATATTTACTTATTTAAAAATACGAATTATATACTTTTGTAAGAAAATATAATTTGGCTTACTTCTAATATATTATGATTTATAATTTTGGAAAGAAATTAATTTATTTTGGCCTTGACTAAAGACATTTGACTTTTTATAAATATTAAAGATTTTACACCATTGATAAACCATTCTAAACCGTTTGACCCTAGATTATTAGACACATTTTCTTTTAGTTCTCTACAAGATCAATTCTCAATCGAGCATTTCCCAATTGCATCATTTCATTTTTCTAATACTATATGGCTATATGCTCTGAAGATATGCTGTTGAACGGTTAAAAATATTAATGAATAGAAGTATCGGTAATGAGATTAAGTAACGAATAAAAAGACACAATTTAATCAAGACGTTCGTGCATCCGCAACAGCGTTTGAGACATCTCAGGCTGATGAAATAAAGATAACAAAAATGAGATCATCAATAGGCTATAGAGATACACTCGTATCTCATATGATATCAATCATATATTCTCATTTATTATGTAAATATTGCCTTAGGGTTCTCACCTTGTACTATATATATCGTGTAACTCTCATTACGTCTAATATACAAGAACACACTTTCATCCTAAACCTATATGGTATCAGAGCCCACGATTCACGCCATCCAACCCGATCCATCGATCCGTGCCCAAAGTTGGCCCATCGATCCTTGCCCAAACATTCTGAGATTGATGCGTAGAGAACCATTATCTCGAGTGGGCGTATTAGGGACAAAGGTCTCACATCGGATATTGGAGGAGATCCTTAGTGATATACAAGGTGGATGGGCCACTCCACTAATCACCAATTGGTTTTAAGTTGGAAGCCCATCTAGCTTAACATGGTATTTCACCTCACCACAAACTCATCACGCTTTACTCCGACAACGGTGGGGAGTACATTGCTCTCTCCGACTTCCTTTCCACCAATGGTGTATCTCACCTCACCACACCACCACACACCCCTGAACACAACGGGTTCTCTGAGAGAAGACACAGACATATCGTAGAGACAAGGCTTGCTCTGCTCTCCCACGCCTCAATACCTCCAACCTACTGGACCTATGCACTTGCCGCAGCAGTCTATCTGATCAATCGCCAACCGACACCGACGCTATCACTCTCTACTGCATATGAAAAGCTGTTCGGTGTCAAACCTAATTACTTGAAGCTACGCTCCTTTGGCTGCCTGTGTTTCCCTTGGATCAAACCTTACAATCAACACAAGCTTGAGCCAAAGTCAAAACCATGTATCTTCCTTGGTTACTCCCTCCATCAAAGTGCCTTTCTCTGCCTTGAACCTGCAACATCTCGTGTCTTTGTCTCTAGACATGTCCACTTTGTTGAAACCACCTTTCCTTTTCAATCATTAATCTCAACACCAACAAAGCTTAAACCAGCCTTCCCAACTTGGTGCCCGCCAGTCACCAGAATCTCGGTTCCGCCTCAGTCTCCTCCGTCTTCAGCAGTGCCCCCAGGTTTGATTCCTTCACCTCTAGAAACTACACTGACGTCTCCCTCTGTTCCATCTCCTGTGTCTGTTACATTGCAGGGAACAGATACCACAACGTCTCTTAATCCCACGCCTTCAGAAACTATTGTGGAAGAAGTTTCAATGTCTGCAACTGCAGTACCAGTACCACCAAAAGAGAACACACACAAGATGCTCACTCGAGGGAAAAACAGAATCTTTAAACCTTCAAAGAAATTCTCTTTCGTGGTCAACAAGAAAACGATCCTACCATCTGAGAATGAACCAGCAACACTTCTACAAGCACTAAAAGACAAGAGATGGCGTGGCTCTATGAGTGAAGAGTTTGATTCTCAGCTTCGTCACAGAACATGGACTCTAGTTCCATACAATTCCAAGTACAACTTAGTTGGTTGCAGGTGGGTTTACTGAATCAAAAGAAGACCTGATGGTACCATAGAACGGCGCAAGTCAAGGCTAGTTGCGAAAGGCTATCTCCAAAGACCAGGAATAGACTTTCACGACACCTACAGCCCCGTCATAAAGCAACAAACTGTTTTGATTGTTCTAAATCTTGCTGTCTCTTGTAATTGGGAGCTACGACAGCTAGATGTAAACAATGCTTTCCTTCAGGGACATCTCACTACGATGTGTACATGGAGCAACCTCCCGGCTTTGTTGACAAAGACAAACCAACCCATGTCTGCAAACTTCACAAAGCTATCTATGGTCTGCGACAAGCACCTCGTGTATGGTACATGGAGCTTCGTAATTTTCTCCTGCAGTCCGGCTTCAAGAATTCTCTTGCTGACGCCTCATTATTCATTCTTCAGAGAGATAACATAACTCTATATGTCTTGATTTACGTCGATGACATAATTGTTACTGGGAACAATTCCAAAAGAGTTCAAGAATTCATCAATATACTTGGCGGAAAGTTTTCACTAAAAGATCTTGGAGCTTTGTCCTACTTCTTGGGTATTGAAGCTCAACGCTCAGCCGCAGGATTATTGTTAACACAGAGGAAGTATATCAATGATCTCTTGGCACGTCTGAACATGTCTGCTGCGAATCCAGCGTCCTCCCCAATGGTTCCTTCAGATCGTTTGCAACTCACGCCTGGCATTGCACTTACTGATGGCTCTGAGTACAGAATGCTAGTTGGTAGCCTCCAGTATCTACACTTTACAAGACCTGATATTGCGTTCGCAGTGAACAAACTTTCCCTATTTATGCATCGTCCTACAGACCTGCATTGGCAAGCAGAAAAGCGAGTACTTCGCTACCTAGCTGGAACAAGAGACAAAGGTGTTTTACTTCGCAGCAATAACCCATTATCACTTCATGCCTTCTCTGATTCTGATTGGGCAGGTAACAAAGATGACTACACATCTACCAGTGCCTACATAGTCTATCTTGGGTCCAACCCTATTGTCTGGTCATCCAAGAAACAAAAGACTGTTGCTCGCTCCTCCACTGAAGCTGAGTACTGATGTGTTGCTGATACAGCTGCAGAACTACAATGGATCGTGTCTATCCTCCAAGAACTTGGCGTTAAATCTGCTTCTCAGCCGGTAATATACTGTGATAATGTTGGTGCAACATACTTGTGTGCAAATCCAGTCTTCCATTCACGTATGAAGCATGTGGCACTTGCTTATCACTTCATTAGAGAGTTAGTTCAGTCTGGTTTTCTTCGTGTATCACATGTGTCTTCTAAGGATCAACTAGCTGACACTCTCACCAAGCCAGTCACACGATCACTTCTGGACTCTCACTCTTCCAAGATGGGACTTTCCTCCGGTCGTTCATCTTGAGGGGACGCATAGAGATACACTCGTATCTTATATGATATCAATCATATATTCTCATTTATTATGTAAATATTCCCTTAGGGTTCTCACCTTGTACTATATATATCGCGTAACTCTCATTACGTCTAATATACAAGAACACACTTTCATCCTAAACCTATATAGGCAATGAAGCTTACTTGAGAAAACCATTTTTATGTAAACGATGTGGGGTGGATTGTTAGATAAGTGCATACTGATTCCCTATTTATATGTACTCTATATTAAAATTTGAAGAGTTGACTAAATCTTTATGTAACGATAGAATGTATGTATTTCGTATGTGGATTCATATACATTGATGTGTAGATTTTTTACTTACTTTTTGTAAATTGAATTGTATTTTTTGGTAGAAAATATGATTCAGAGTAGTCTTCTCTCTATTAGTGAGCACATTGTTGAATTGGTACCTTCCTTTCAGAAATTCCCCAATGGAATGGAAGCACAAGATTGAGGTACATGTAGATTGTGAATAATGTAACTTAGCAGATGTGTTCTGTTTCACTCATGGGCAGAGCCGGCCCATACCCACCAGAGGCTCTCTTCCAATTCAAAAATGGGTCCTTTTTCCTTTATAAAAAAAGATCTTTTAAAAAAAAAGTTTAAACCTAAAAAAATCACAAATTTTTTTAGGGTCCTAAGCAATGACTTACTTGGCCTGTGCTATGGGCCAGGCATGCTCATGGGTTGGTGGGGTGAAAGGTGATGAGATATATGACCTTTAAGAATATTATTGAGCTTATGATTTTTAATACCAGTAACAAAAGTGCTTCATTATGATGTAAAATATAAAGTACCATTACAACAATTCATAAAGCATCATTTCACATAGGCAATATCAGACAAACATAGCCCTTTCTCAAAAACAAAAAAAAACATAAAATCATCAGAAAGAAGCTTGTCTGTAACTTGGCGTTTTACGTATACAAAACAAATCAACATGCCAAGGACAAAATCACTCTTCGTTGATACAATATATTACATCTTTATTTTTTATTTTTATTTTGTAAATTACTACATCTTTAATTTTGTAAGGGCATTTATATAGTTTCATTCAGATTTAATATAAAGGTTAGACCATGATGTCTTTTATTCCCTGCAAAATCGTTCCAAAACTGGATCAGAGATATCTGTATAAAATTAAGAAATTAAAGTAAATTTTACACAATCTTTGATCTTCTTCTTCTAATAATATAGAGGCCAAAATGAATGTTTCATAAAGCTCTATCGGATTGGACATGATCATTTTGTGTGAACTAAAATAAAATCTAAACTCTTCACCAACAAAAGGTAACTTCAGGTAATTTGATAAGCTAATGTGTAATCCACCATTAAGATTTTCATTTTTTATCTTTAGGTGAAGAAATTACGAAAAAGCATGAGACCGTACATAATACTTATGGAGCTTCTATTTCATTTAATCTATATTAGTACCTTAGCAGTTGCTCAAAACCAGGATTACATGACATGCAGTACATGTTAGTAATAAAGCGACCCTGCATGCACCAAGTATAATAATCTTAATTTTACATATATATATATATATATATATAACTAATAAATTGTGCAAAAAAAACTTCTCAAATAAATAAATCTTTAAATTTGGATAGCAAAACAATGATACCTTCCCACCAGTTTCCTCTTGATGCGCTTTTGGAATCGCCTTCCTCTCCATCTTTCTTGTACTGCATAAGTTAAAGATAAAGAAGAAAAGCAGAATAATTTTGAAATTAATAATACATATAGGGACTACACGTACATGTAAAGTATATAAGTTTTGTTACGTTACTCACATAGGTGTTATGGGTATGATAGGTACGACTACGACTTACAGTATCTTTGTTAGTATTCGTGGTAGAGGAATATTTTTCTTGGCCTCCATAGTAAATTGAAGAGCTCAAGTTGCATGGTGGTTCTGTTTCCTCATCATGGTAATTGTTTTTCTCTTTTATGTTTCTTCTTTCTCCTCGTTCATCTACATATTAATACAACAAACGTATTTAAGTTTTCGATATGAGAAAAAAACTAAGTTTAAACAATTAATTAGAATTAGTAAAAAGCTAATAAGCATCAAATTTTAACTCATGATCTGTACTTGTTTTAAATAACCAGAGGATCCAAGGCCACAAAATATAAACTATGTGAAAAATGAATTTCTTTACTATTTGAACCGTTTGTAGTAACCAACTTGAAATACCACAGCCTGGATTTCAAAGTTTCTGGAGCTAAAATGAACATAACATACTTTTACTATATATTTTACAAAGATATAAAGAAGTCATGAAAGATTAGTTACTTGCGGATTGATACTTCACATGTCCACCTTGACTGGCAAAGTCCATTTGCCTCCTCAACATCCCCTTTCAGTTCACAAGAAGAGAGAATTAGAGAGTAGATCAGCATAATTTTGTATATTAATCTAGAGCCCGTAAGAAATAGAACATGCATATGTTTATAATGATTCACGTATGACTCGGAATGTAAAAATATCGATATTAAGTACCGCAGAGGGTCGTGGGAAGATGGATTTGAACAATCCAGTTGTTGATGAAGAAGGCGGAGAAGAGACTCTTGGACCAAATATATGATCAAAAGAAGAAGAAGATGAAGCAGCAACAACCTTCTTCTTGTCCATGCCAAAGTTGAGTAGGTGGATATGTATGTATATATGTAAGTTTTAAAGGGTTTTTATTATTGAAAGATGAATCACAAAAAGGCCTTGGGATGCCAAAAAGAAAAAGGATTAGATTTGCAGAGAGAGGCGAAGAAAGAAGAGAACATGTGATGAGCCAAAGAGAACACGTGAAGATTTGCAGTTGTTTTGTTAGACTCTTATTAACTGTCGTCTATGCATATATATAGTTGAAAACTTTGACTACATGTGATCTGGCTTATAGATCATTTGTCGCCTATTTCAAATCTGACATTTTCTCGTTATTTGTTGGTCTTATACATTTCATGTGAGGATGAATATATATGTTTCAAAAGTATAAAATAAGGTTGAATAAAACATTAAAAATTTAACAGGAAAATATTTATAATTTTGGTTATTAATTACATATATTTAGAGAGATTCAGCCGAAATATATAGTTAGAGGCCTCTTTGTCAAAGCGTTATCTTGTAAGACCGGCTCAATAGTTTTGATTTTCAGAATCAAATTTTGTTAATCATAGATTTCTGATACACTATATTTCTTTGAAATCTTAGACGATGTAAGCAGAAGTCTCTTTGCCCGAACAAATACTTTATTTAAAAACGTCAGAGGGATAAATAGGCTGAAAACATTGTATTGTGGAGTTTAGTCTCTCGAATCCGGTGTGATCCGGTAGAAAAAATTCCAGTTAAGCATGTTTTAAAAGTATACGGATTTAGGTTTATTTATGTTCGTTTGCATAAGGGTTTGCTATCTTTATTTTACGTCTTCCGCTATTTTTTTGTAGAGCGAGAGAGTGAAAAGAGAGAACAATTAACTTATAAGAACTTTTGATTTAATCCACAAAGGTGATAAATGGACGTAATGTTCATGCTGAGAGCGAACCACTACAAGTTGTGTATGTTTTCTTTGAAAGAAAAGAAGGTGTTTTTTATCTCTTGCCTGGAACTTTTACACTTATTAAATAGCCCCTCTCAGTTTGGATCTAATTCAAGTAGCTCAAGGCTGGTAACACTCCCTTTATCATTGGGCCAACTCGACGTTGGTAAGTTATGTGTATTTTATCTCTTACTTTATAATCGTTATGAGGGTGATACCAATCCGAATAACATACCGTTTGATTGAAACTAGCTCAAACCTTTCAGCATATATATTTATTTTTCCAGTTTTAACTGCAGTAGTTTTGTATTCTTACTTTTTTTTTTGTATTTTTCCTTATATGGAGAATAATCTACAAAAGGTTACGCGGTACATACGCTACTAGAAGTAGTAATGGCATCAACCGAAGTAGAATCCTCGAAATTATTTCCGTGAGTGACATTATGTCGTGCCCACACTAAAGTCAATGAATATTTTCGAGGCAGATAATGTGCGAATTGCTTTCCAATGTTTTTGTAAAATAACTTTTCATTCTAGAATCCAAATTTAAGCACACAAAAAACTTTTCATTCTAGAACATTGCAGTTCTGTTCCAAAGGAATTAGTAAATTCCTTGCATTATAACAAACATAGATATTCAAAAATAAAAATGTCCTGATCATACGAAGTTGTAAAACATAAAGTAAAATTTGAGAGTAAACATTTAAAAGGTTTCATAATTTATATGTTATCTATATATGTATTGTTTAATATGCGAATTGCTTTCCAATGTTTTTGTAAAATAAATTTTCATTCTAGAATCCAAATTTAAGCAAAAAAAATTTCCATTCTAGAACATTGCAGTTCTGCTCCAAAGGAATTAGTAAATTCCGTCCATCATAACAAAAATAGATATTCAAACACAAAAATGCTCTGATCATACGAAATTGTAAAAAATAAAGTAAAATATGAGAGTCAACATTTAAAAGGTTTCATAATTTATACGTTATCTATATATGTATTGTTTATTTTGTTGTTGTCACTACTGAAACAATTATCATAAACTAGGTAGTAATCCGTGCTCATACGCGGAGTGAAATAATTAATTAGATTATTTATTTTGTCGTATAAATTCTTCTAGGCATTGACATTGAGATATCCGTTCAGATTTAGAAGATTTATTAGGATTTCGTATTTTAGAGTTAAAGATTAATTTGATTTGAATATTTATAAATTTTGATTTGAATTTAGTTTGAATTTAGTTCGGATCAAAGAAAATAATATAAAACATAAAAATTGAATATTAAGACGGGTTTTCTGCACAATTAGTTTGTAGACACAGTCACACACTTGTTTGTAAACTTCTTACATTTAAGATCACCAGACGAAAAAAAAGACGACGGCGATGGCGATTTCCTCTATCTAGGGTTTCATGGCTGAGATATGGCGGGATACGGGTCAATGGAAGGGATTTCTGTCATGTCCCCGATCCTAGTTTGGGTCGCCGGGACGGACCATGGTGCCAAGGACCGAACCAACAGGTCGTATGACCTCATTTGGGTAGGTGGCATGGTCTGGAGGAAAGGTTAAGAGCTCAGGGAAGCTGAGACTTAGCCAAAACAGA
>JABAYD010000693.1:0-17165 GCA_014822095.1 Diplotaxis tenuifolia
AATGGATAAAACAATGCAAATATGCAAGACATCATCGTGAAGTAAGATGTGCGGTCCAACGTGTCGTCTAAGGTCACGGAGGCTCTAACCGTCATTTCTTCTCTGAATTTAGAAGAAACCCATACTCCGTTTTTTAGTGCCGCGAGGGCGACAACTTCGTTTAGGTTGGAGATCTTAGACTTAATTTCTTTGAACTTGTTTATGTACGTTCTCAGTGGTTCAAAAGCGGCTTGTCTGAGGTTCTAGAGGTCGGCCTTGGTAGCTCGAGTCTCTATAAAGACTAAGTACTATTTCAGAAAGGCCGAGACTAGTTGACCGAAGTTATCAATCGAGTTTCCTTCTAGTCCGGAAAACCACTCTAAAGCGGATCCAGTCAGGTTTTCGGCGAAGAAGCGGCAGTAACCGGCTTCTCTCTCCTGGTCGGTTAAATGTGCCCTCGACATGGCCAATCGGAAAGCTCGCACGGGGGCTTTGGGATCGGGGTTTCTCAAATATTCAGGGAACTTGATTTTCCCGATGTGATGCAATCTCACGCTGGTTATGTGACGTGTGAATGGAGTCCTTCGAGTTTCCTCGATGACTTGATCTATGCCAGGCGCCGAGCTAGTTGCTAGGTGCACGATAACATGGATCCTTCTGAGTTCGGCGTCATTTCTCTCCACGTAACTCTGGAAAGCCTCTGTTCTGCTCGGAGATCCTTGGTTGTCTCGCCGCGTGTCATCGTGTGCCGTTCCTAAGGGAGCACGTTCTTGGGCGTATTCACCCGACGGGATGTACCCGGTTCAGAGAGGAATGCTCGTCCTTTGGGACGACTGATCATCTCGAGCCGAATACCGAGGTGGATACGTATGGGTCCTGGTTCCTCCTTGGGTTCCTTTCGATCCATTTGTTGTGGGAGTCGATGTGGTTTGGAAGTTTTGTGATCCGATTCTGACCTCATCCAGACCGCTGTAATTTAGACTTCGATAGGTTGCCCCATTTGATGGGGTTTGTCGCGAGCTCTCTCCAGCATATCATCATGATCGCGCGCTTGCGATATCGGGTGAGCCGAAGGTAGTCCGAGGGGGGGGGTCGGTGTTCGGAGAGATGGATCGGACTGCTGTCGGGCTCGCTCCGCGAAGCTGGCTTTATATTCGGCGAGTTATTTTTCCACTTGTTCTAGGTGGTTTGCGATGACTCGATGAGCGACCTCTTGATCTTGGGTCTTATCGATTAGCGATGAGACCATTCCCCTGAGTTCGTCTACCTCTTCTCGAGTTCTTTCCAGATTAATCGGGGAGATCGGTCTTGCTGGTCGGGCCAGATCATCGGTAGATGTCGAGGTGCGATTCTAAACCAGCGATCCAGATCGATTGGGAATCGCCGTCCTGTCGGAAGTGAAATCGTTGGTGGAGTTTGTCTGGAGTCGTACCAACAGATCCTGTGTTATTCGTCGGAACGACGGTCGCGGCTTCAGAGGGAATTCCCATGCGATCGGTGACGGTCGTTCTTGATCGGAGGTTCTCCGTGTTGGATTGGGTGGGATCCATAATCGTGCTTATAAATCCTAGATCGGGTTCTTAGCAAGGGCGTTTTTCGTTTATCTTCCCCACAGTCTGCGCCAAAATGTAGATCCTAAAATCTACACTAAGTATTTAATAATCATTATGGGTCTAATCTAAGGAAAATAAAAGGAGTGTGCAACGATGCTCTCAGAATACAACGATATAATCGGAAATCAATTGACAAAAATGGACTTTATTGATAATGGATTGATTACAAGAGTCTACTTAAGATCGAAATGAAACAACAATGAGATCGAACTAAAGAGGAAATATAAGAGGCGGATGAGGTAGATCTTTGTGTGTATGTAAGCTCTAGGGTTTTCAACGTCCCTTCCTCTCTCAACTCTTCCTCCTTTTATACCTGGTCCGTTCTTGATTTCTCTCAACGCCTTCTGTGATCTCCGGATTGTTGGTTTGGCATCGCCGAGCTCGGAACGGGCTGATCGGTTTGGTGACTTCGCATGGGCCTTGCCTATCTCAATCTCTAGCAGATATTGAGTCTAACAAACATGGATCAATAGTTTTTCTCCTTTCAAACTGCCAATTGAAACACAAACAACTAGTTAGATTTAATATTGACAACTCTGCGAACTATGTCCTTAAACTAATATATACTGAGTGTCTCAAATAGATTTGTAGCTACCAAACCCATTATGAGTCTTATTTTAAACTAAAATAAAGATATGTAACATATCTAACATACAGTGTCAGAAAGTTCATAGCTTCTAATATATGAAACCAAACAGAATCAACCATCATAATATCAATTTTAACAATACTTTCAACTTTAGACATCTCCATTTGTGCTTCATTTTCTATTTTTTTACTTGATTTTGAAGAAAATGCTGTTTAAATGGTATTTCTTTTCTTCCTTAAAAATAAAGCCATGAACGGTATTGCTTCAAATTGGAAGATATACTATTCACATTTTCATTTATAAAGATGAAATTTTCTAATTGCAACTTGGTACTAAGCTTTATTTATTCTTGTATTTTGCCAAAATAAATTATATATATTACTACGATCCAATTAATATCAAAATTTTGACTATTATTGTTATCCAATCAGATATTTATATTGAAAAACATATGAATATTTATTTTTAAGAAATTTTAATTCGATTAAAAAGAATCAAAAATAAATAAACTCTTTTCCTACTCCTAAACACTTTTCTTAATCATTTATAGAAATATATATAAATATATATGTGGTGTTTTTTATAAATTATAATGTTTTGTGTTTATTTATTCATATGGTGTTAATTAGTAGTTGTGTTGGATTATTGATAAAATAAATAATTGGGTAATATTTTTAAATTTGAAAAATTATAATATAAATTGATTTTAATTAATAACAAAGTTGAGAAAAATATATCAAGAATATTCTCTTTTGAAGGAGAAAATGATGCAAACTATTGGAAAAATGTTACTTCGGTTTTTTCTTCATTTTGAAGAAAGTGACAGTTTGAAGATGAAAATGAAGCCAGCCATTGTGGATGTTTTTAGCATTACACAACTTCAGTTTGACACTTAATGATTAATTGTATATAAGTTTTCATGTATGAGAGAATGTTTCTTGTTTCATTGAATAAGAAAAAAAACATGTACATTTGCTTTTTTGGTGTTCTGTTCCCAGCAAGTTAATGTTCTTCAGTTTAGGTATTGGAAGAAATGCAGCCTCAGTGGTAAGGCAACCAGAGCAGTAGACATGCTTCCATCTTGTAGTTCTTTGTTATATTCCAAAATTTTCTTCAAATTATTTAGGAAAATTGACAAAATAATCTTCCACTTTCGAAAATAAGCCAAAAAAAACCTTCAACTAACAAACACGTTATTTTAGCCTTCAACTTTTAGTCAAATGCAAATAAATCTCATATTTTCATTGACCAAGCCATTTTAATCTCGTCAAAATTCAACCGTTCAGTTCCGTTAGTTAAATTTAACAGTTGACTTTTAATAATGCCAAAATAGCTTGGCCAACGAAAATTTGAGATTTTTTGTCCTAATTTAAAAGTTGAAGATTAAAATTGCTTACTTAATAATATCTTAACTAATTTTTTTCTAACAATAAAAAGTGTAGTTTTACATATCAATTTTAATCACTAACTTAATAAAACATGTCAGATAAATTTAGATATAATATTTAAAATTGAATGAAAAATTTAAAATTGTTTAAGAAAAACTTAATTAAAAGTATAATTATAATGAGAAGATAAAGCGAATGAGAAAGGCTGAAGGTGAATGCTTAAAAGAGTATTTGACTAACTAAGTCAACGATTTCTATACATTAGCCTACGAAAATCCCGTTCATGGACTTGACATCCTCTTTTTCACCTTTTCATCTTATATTCGAATAAATGTGATTATAATTCTAACAATAGTGTGTTTAGGGTTTTACCTTTAACTTTTACGTTTTTATTTTTAATTTTTTGAACATAAGCACTTAATTATTTTATTTTATATCTTACTTACAGTATAATTGTATTTTAATCATGTTTTTTACTAAACAATTTTTAGTTATTAATTCATTTAAAAATATTATATTTTAACTCATTTCATATTCCCCATATTTTGTCAATTTTCCCATATTTTATTAATTTAGTGATTGAAATCGATATGTAAAACTATATTTTTTTTGTTATCAGGAAAATAAATTAGTTAAGATATTTTTAATTAATTAATTAATTATAATCTACAACTTTTAAATTAGGACAAAAAAATCTCAAACTTTCGTTGACCAAGCCATTTTGGCCTTATGAAAAGTCAACCGTTAAATATAGCTAACGGAACTAAACGGTTGAATTTTGACGAGATTAAAATGGTTTGGTCAACGAAAGTATGAGATTTATTTGTGTTTGACTAAAAGTTGAAGGTTAAAATGACGTATTTATGAGTTGGAGGTTTTTTTGGCTTATTTTCGAAAGTTGAGGGTTATTTTGTCAATTTTCCCCAAATTATTTGTAGATACATCTATGTGCAGCTTTATTTTGAAATTTTTTTAGGATCTTCAAAAAAACATTATTTATATCAACTATTGATACTTTAGCTTTTGACGTTGATATAAATAATGTTTTTTGAGAGTGCAAGAGCTAGGGGAAACAACGCATTTGGACTCGGTGATGATGAGACTGTCTAAGCTTTTGAAGTTGAAAATGATGTTCAAGAAAGAAAAGATGTGAACCATATGGAAAATGGTACTGAGTCTAATGAAACACCTAGAGCTTCTAAAGAAAAGTTTCCTTTAGTCCGAAAGCTAAACCCAATGGTGGTGGAGACCCATCAGAGTCGATTAACCTTGGTGATCATTTTGAGAAAGTGTCGATTGATTGGAGTAAGCACTAACATCATCAATTTTATGCAACAAAGAGAAGAAAGGAACCAAAAACAAGCTGAAGTATGAGCATATGAGAAGAGAAAGAATAACATTTGGGATGCTATCAAAGAGATTCCTGATTTGGAGAAAGATATATTTTATGATGCAGTAACCAAAATTCATACCTTGAAGATGAATGATGTCTTTCTTAGCATGTCCGTTGAAGAACGCTTTGGTTGGATCCGTCGTAACATCTATGGTATTATTTTAGGCTTTAGTTATGCATCTAATAAGTTTCTAATATGAAATTGAATAAGTATGCTTAACGTAGTAGTCGTTTTAGTTTTTTTTTTTAAATTTGAAATAATCTCTTTTTTTTTAACTACTGCAAAAATTCTTATTAATGAATTCTTTCAAATTCTATTCAATTTGTAAAACGAACACCAGCCCCTAAAGCTCCGATTGGGGATTAAGCTGTTGAGATGTTTATTATTAATACAGTTTTTGGAGTCAACATTTAGGCAAACAACTTTCATGTTCTAAAGCCTTTAAAATCATTTTTATTACATTTTTTTCTGGTTATGTTCAAGTTTTACAAAATCCAGAATTTAGTGGGTTTAGACTTTTTTTAGTTAACAGCCAACATCTTAAAGCTTTTAAGGTTTTCAAAGCAATAAGTTTTTAAAAACCACAGTCGCAACATTTTAAACCTAAGACCATCCGTAACGGAGGGTTTTTAAGGAGAAATCTTTAGAAAAAAATAATTAAATAAGCCGTAGACTCCGTCAAAAGTTAAGATTCTATCTAAAAAATCTTTACGTAAAGATTTTTTTTAGTGAATCCTTAGACGTGGCGATCCGCGATTCATTGATTTTTTTTAAAAATCAAAAAACAAAAAACATTATTTCTAAGACTCCTCACGGATAACACCGTTGCGGATGCTTACTCAGAAAAAGTGTTTTTTTGATTTTTTAATTATTTTTTTTTCTTTTTTAAATTAAAAAAAAATACCAACGAATCGTGAATTGTCACGTATAAGATTCACTAAGAAAGAATTCTTATGTAAGAATTTTTTTAGACAGAATCCTTAATTTTTAGTGGATCTACTGTTTATTCAGTTATTTTTTTCTAAAGAATCTCCCTTAAAGATCACCATTGGATGGTCTAAGTAGCTTATAAAACACACTTGTAATTTAAAATACCAACGAAGGGATATCAGTAATTTACGGGCTTCTTAGCCATTCTGATAACGTTTTGTTGGGCTTTTAAATTTCAGTAAAGTCCTCTAGTTTCGAGTTACTACGTGTCAAAGGACAAGGTATCGCAATGGTTGAAGATAAAAGAGCTTATCTTCTTCATAGCTTCAGAATCTTCCCACTAAACAAAAAATGAAAACTCTCCACTTCTCAGCTCCCGGTTCAGCTAAACCAACCATCATCAATCTAAAGCAACAATCTCACGGAAAAATAATAACACAGAGCCAGTTCGTGTTGCGTCGTCAAGAAAGACGATCTCTTTCGATAAGCTGCTCAAACAGTGGCAACAACAATGGCAGTGAAGAGGTCTCTCAGCCATTGGATGGAGGAGTGGAGATAAGGTTCAAAAGAGGGTCAAGAAGGAAAATGAGGGAAGAAGGTTCAGGTGAAGGGCAAAACAAGAAGAAAGCTGAGAAAACTGTTCAGAAGACATGGGAAGAGATGACATTGAATGAGAAAGTGTTGGAGCTTTATGTTGGAGAGAAAGGTTTGTTGTTTTGGCTGAACAAGTTGGCTTACGCTTCAATCTACATCGTTATTGGAGGTTGGATACTTTTCCGGTTTGTTGGACCGGCTTTGAATCTTTATCAGCTTGATACACCTCCTCTTGATCCTAAAAACATCTTGAAGGGCTAAACAAGCTTTTACCTCTCTCTGTTCCAAAAACATTTTGAAGGCTTATATTTATGTAATCTGTACCCAAATCAGATCAGTCAAACAAGATTGAGATACTGTGTTTGTATGACAGTAAAGAACACACTTCTTGAATCTTTAAGATTGTGGTGGAGTTATGGTCTGCTCAATGATATCTCGTTTAGTCTTGCACCTGTAATGAACACAAAAATAAATATTCTTTCGACTTTTCTTTACCTTAATTCAAAGAAACAAATGTAAACTAGAAGAGAGTTGAATTCACCTATTGCAGTCTGTTCGGGATGCATAATTGTGATTCTTGCAATTTGTGCACATCCAGTCTCCATCACGCCATTGTTTTGCTCTGTCGCAAATGGATAGAGTTAGGAAGGTTGCAGACGCTGGTCAAGAGAGTCTCTGTCTCGAGCCAGGTTATGGAGAAACTAAGAAACATTACTTACCCCTTTCCAAGTAAAGCAGGAGTTAAGTGTTGCTGTAGAAACGGGAGAGGAAGTTGCCAATTTGAGATACTGCCTGAGCTTATACCAGGAAAAGATGCATGTTGCATACTTGTCTGCAGAAGAAACATGGCTAAGACTATGCAACTAGAATGTGCTAAATTCAGGCTGGGTAATGCTTACATATCCTTGATTCAATCTTTTGGTATCCCATTCATGAGCCAAAACTTCTGATGCTAATCTCTTCGTTCCAAGTGCTGCAACCCATCAGAGACCACCATCATGTTATATAACAGAGCACAGGATTGGCATGTGTTCAAACTAGACAAACAGCCATACCTAGTGGAGCTGTTTCATTGCACTTTTTGCACTGCATAGTCACAAGAAAGAGAAAAAAAAAAAAGTAAACAAGTAGCCGAAATGAGCTGAACCTATAAACCCTGAACCAACTTCTCCTCACCTGTATACGAGAGGAATAGTTGTGAAACCCACATGTGCAGATCCAGTCACCGCTCCTCCATTCTTTAAGAGCCGAAGCTTGATTAGAGAAAGGGAGTAAAGAACCAAGTTGATCGACTTGATCAGGTCTACTGGTGAAGTAATTGAGATGGGTCTGAAGAGAAGTTGCTCCAGTGATAGCAAGTGGTGACAAAGCTGCTACTTCCTTTGGCTGTCCGCACTTTTTGCACTTTTCTCGTGATGCATAATTGTTGTTAGTGCAACCTATTCCCACACCACACCACACCCACACACACCCAAACGCACGCACGCACACCACCAAGTTCCATATACACAGAATACACAAAAACAACTCAACCTAAGGCCTAATCCACAAACCTTATCTAATCTAATCAATCATCAATATTTAAAGGGGTATTTGATAAAGGTTAAAGCTTTGAACTCAGAACTACGATTCAGTAACATCCACAATCTGAGTATTTGAGCAATCTAAGCATTGAATTGAAGAGGAAGAAGAGGAACGAACCAGAGCAGATCCAATCGCCGATACGAGGAAGCCACTTAGAGTTGTGAGAGGTACTGTTATCCATGAAAAGACGAGGCTGCTTGCATCTGTTGCAGAATGATCGAAACGCGTAGTTTCTGTTACTGCAGCCTAAACAATCCCAATCCCCTTCTCTTCCATCTCCCATTTCTCTTGCAGCTTCTCCTCTCGGTAACTTGAGTCTCCGGCGACGAATCTCCCTTCTCGGTCAGAGAGGAAGGGAGAAGAGTTGAATAAAGCGGAAATAAACAATAGGCCCATTCGGGACATTAGGCCCATTTTCACTTCTTGATATCAGAATTAAGATATAGGTGATGATTGTTTGGCATTTAACTCAGTGTTATCTCTTTTTTTTTTTGTCAACTTTATAATTTTTTATATCCCAAGAGTCAAAGATACAAATCTGCAGTGTTATCTCTATTTAGTTTTAAATAATTTACAATGCTTTTAACTTTATTTTTTATAGTTAAAACCTAGTTACATCATCTACATCCTTATTTTTTTTCATTTGTTCATGATTTATTTCCTTTTTCCTAAAGCAACTTAAATACTTTAAAATTGTATTATCTTTTTATAACAAAATAATATACGGTTACCACAATAAAAGTTATACTCTAAATTTTACAATAAAGCTTATACATACACAGTTCAATCAATCATTTATATTCTTTTTGGCTATTTAAGTTCAAGTCGGTTCTTCCGGATATGCATCATTAGAGTATACATTTATTTATATCAGTTTCAGTCTAATTCTATTCAGGTTCAAATGGATACATTAAATTTGTCTCGAAAACAATTTTTCTTCAAATAATTGATGTACCTGCTTTATCTCCGTTGTATTCGAAAATAACTATTAATACAATTCAATTCAAGTATTTTTGTATACAAACTACTTCAAATAGTGATGGGTTTTCGTTCGAACCCTATTTGAATCAAGTCAAAAATCGTTTGAATTGATTATTTTATCAAAAAATAACTACATATGTGATTCGGTTTAAATGTTTCTTTGTCTAAACTATCCAAATTTATTAAAACATATTATAAATATCCTAAGTCGTTAATATATTCAAAAATTTTATTTATTTTTTTATCAACAAATATCATCAAATATCATCTATTAAATCAATTTTTATCATGGTTTGTTTCTTTGTAAAATCTAGAATTACCGAATCTAAAACTAACAGCCCAGTTTTACTTTCATGGAAAGAAAATCTATCATTTTCTAGCAAGAGAGTCGATACAAGAATTTTGAGAACAAAAGAAAGTCTAAAGTACGAAAATTGAATGACTTCATAATATCACAAAAAAAAAACTCGATTTTCTGTCTTGAAAGTTTCCTATTTGTTTAATCTGAATTCGAGTCTTCTGAGTTGAGGCACAAATTCAAAGGTGGGTTATTTAAAAGATGTTTATTGATTGAACAAAAATGATTATAAGGAGCGAAAACAGTAAAATTGTTACATGTGATTATCTTATCAAGAACAATAAAACTTAGTAAACCCTAGTTCTTGTGCCTACTTCTATGTAACTAGAAAAATATTTCTTTCGGTTTTGGTCTTCTCATTTTATAGCCAACTTTTTTTTTCTTTTAATTGTGCTTATTCTTATGTGTCTTTTAGTCAATTGGTCCGAATTGGTCTGAATTCAATTTTACTTGATGGACCTTGCTCATATTGTTTACAGTTATTCATTTACTTTTAAGGTTGTAACTCAATTTCGAAACCTTAAAGTGGCGAGTCTGTTTGCAAAATTAAGATGCAATCAAACGAAGAGTTCATGAAATTTCTAGGCAAAGGTGCTTACGGGTTCTCTCGGAGATGGGTATAACTCCGTTGCAAAAATCCTTTCCACATTCAAATCAGTCCATTTAATAAATGGAAGTCGACAAAGAATATAAAGTTAACAAACAAAACAAAATTGACCATGAAAAAAATCAGCGATAAAGGCAAAACAACAAAAAAACAAAGGAAAAAATTTAGAAAGAAAAAGAATAAAACACTAGCATCAATCTTATATATAAATAAGGAGGTTCTTGAGGTCTAGAAAATTATTCACATACATCTTGACATATTTCTACACAATACCGAGAATTCTACTAAACGTCTATATATAGATGATTTAAACCCTTTTGTAAATATGGTTAGATCCCTATTTAAAGAGTACTAGTCTTTGATCCGCGCGCCCGCGCGGGTTTATCTTCTTCATAATTATATGTTTGAACTTTTAATAATGTCATAAACATTGTTTATGTTCTTGTTATAGATTCATACGCTTAATGAATTTTAACATTGGTGTGTTTTGTTTAGTGTGTTCAGCATCCATTTATAAACTATAAGATTGTCTTTTTTTTCTTGTGATTTTCTTCATTTTACTTGGTGAAGTAAAATTCAAATGTAAAATATAAAAGTCTCAAGTATACTTGTGGGTTTTATGAAATTATACTATAAATATTGGAATTAAGAATTGAATATAAAATCTAAACTTAGAAAGGATTTTTTTAAACAAATACATTATTTAGACAGAAACATAATAACTAATTAATGAAAGCAAGTTACGAAAAAAAACATTCAAAAATAACAGATTTTGCAAATTTTTTTTTTTTTTGATATCTCGGGGGCCGGTTAAATCGCTGTGGCCGGGAATCGAACTCGTGATGGCGGACACCTCAGCCGAGGTTCCTTTACCACTAGACTACGAGGCCCGGTTGATTTTGCAAATTTTATTAGCAAGCCTAATTTAAATTATTGAATTGGGCCATGATGTTATCATTAAAAATTTGGTACATCATAAAGATATACAATTATAAAGTGGTTCATCTATAGTTGACATTAAACCTGAATCGAAGTCCATATATTTTTTTCGGGAAAAAAAAGAACAGAAACATATTTGCCTTTCTACCGACCATTCTCATTCATCGAGAGAAATATACTTTGATTTAACATTCTAAGAACTGCAGAAGATAAATCTTATAAATATTTAGATTTTTTTGTTGTAACTTTGAAAGATCATAGTTTTATGAGAGGAGTAAAAGTCATCACCTTAGACATTTTTTTCTACATGGAATGATTTGATTTTATGCAAGATCTATAGTATAGTTGGCTTTTGGAAGAGTATGTTAAATAGGAAATTATAACAAAAGATTTGGTTTGTTAAAATTCGAACGAATTCAAAAGAGAATATACGTTTTTCAAGAATTTAATATTGAAAACGGTTGTAGCTTTAACTTTTTTGCTGGGAAAAAAATCTGTAGATTTTTTTGCTGTAGCTTTAAATTTTATTTCTTTAGAATTTTATGGAGAGCTCTCAAAAAATGTTGTGGATATTTGGCTCTGCAGAGCACTTGTACAGCTGTAGGTTATTTCTAGAGCTATAATTTCATTTGTTTTATTAAACATTGATTGCTTTCAATTTAGTGCTTTAGAAATAAATAGGACTGTAGATTTTTTTTATTAAAGTTTGATTGCTTTCGGTTTAGTGCTTTAGAAATAAATGAGGCTGTGGATAGCACGTACAACAACTACCAATCATACCCTTAAACGCAAACTTTCATCACAATAGCACCTACATTATGTTATTGAGTTAAGGAAACTACGAAATTATAATTCTATATAGAATATTCGTTTTTAAAGATAATCCATACATGATTTGCAAATTTTGCAAACATAATAATGAGATTGTGCTAGTTGCTTGATATCATTTTTGTTATTTCTTTTGCACTACAATAGGAGTATTTTTTAGAATGTTATTGAGTAAAGGAAAAAAAAATTATTAGTATTGATTAGTTTAAATATTTTCCAACAATAATATCTAATGACTATATTATCTCAGGTTATTAACTAACCGAAGTAAATATATAGAACCGAGTAAATTAATTTATACATGTTTGATAAACCATACGATTGTTCATAAAAGGAACAGGTATACACCACAATAAATAAGAACAAAACTTAGATGAGAAACAGGTTGTTGATAATGTTACCATTATTTAATCCTGATATACTTTGGTCAAAATTATGTGGTTAAGTTTGCATACAATACAATTTTTAATTTGGCCAAAGGAAATTTGCATCTATTGGTTCTGATTATGCATACCAACATAAACAGAGGTAACAGAGGCTTCTTGGTTATAAACTTCTGTTGACTATTATTTTAGGCTAAGTACGTAGGTTTAATTTGTTGGATTTAATTTAAAGTTAATTGTGTTTAATTTAAATTTATGGTACTGGAAATTAATGGGTTAGCAAAAGTGTAAAACTACTGTGTTTAGATTAGTGACATTAGATTGTAATATTGAGGAAAACTCAGGGTTAAGTTTTATTTGTACTTCCAATTTTAATAGTTTAGATTTATACAATGTTTAATTAACCCAAACTTCTCTTACGTCTTTCAGTGAGTTCCAATCTCAATATGAAACTTTTTCTAAATCGATTTTTTTACAGCTCTAAATCGAAACTGTTCTTTTTATCAAATACGCCGATTTCAGACTATCCCATTGGATATACAATCATTTTTATTAGATTCAAGCAATTCGTCCCAAACTGAAATTTCTGAAAGGAGAAGAGGAAGTTAAAGCATGAATATAGATGGGCAAACTTTTTATTGTAAAACTAAGGGCCATCAGGACCCATTTTCATTTCCTTTGATCAGAAAATCATTGCATAAATGTTCATCACTCTTGTCCAAAAATAAAAAAAAGGTTCATCACTCATCTGACATCTCTGATTCTTGATTTTGTCATGTCTTTCATATTTCGGTTGGGATTCAGCATGGTTTCAGATACATGCCTCTTTTTCACAACGTTCTTGGGTTGAAGCTGAACCTTTTAGATGTTCAGAACAAATCATTTGAGCTGGACAGTTCTGACCCGTTCTGGTCTGCAATTAAATGGTTCTCTGGAGTTTCCAGAAGTCACCGGAGAGATTGAAACTCAGTTGAACAAGTACAAGAGAGACGTTGATGAGGTTAACAAGAGAACTGGTGGTGGTGGACTTGGAGCTGAGTTTGACGAGACGGACTTGACGGGGAACATGAAGCATGCCATGAACGCTGTGAACTCTCTGCCTGAACTAACTGAAAGAAAGCAAGTGATTTATAAACACACCAACATCGCAACGGCGCGCTTGTGGCAGATCAAGGAGAGATCTATTGACATTTTCACAAAGAAAGAGAGTAACATGATGATGGGAAATGGAATCATCAGAGCGCTGCTGAATTCTTGGATGTTCTACAAGACAAAGGTACAATGATGGACAAGCTCAGGTTCACAATCATGTACTTGATCTCCACAGCAACAAGAAACCAGTCCGAAGTTGAATCCATGGAAGCAGCAACGAAGCTGGAGTTGACACAATCGCGTTTCAGTACGTGAAGAAGATCAAATCCTTGAACGTATCTCTTGCAGCTTCAGTTAACTAAGCAAGCAGAAGAAACATTGTAAACTGGGCCGAGAAGCTTTACGGACACTCTATAAGCGCGGTCGCTGCAGGTGTCAAGAACCTGATGTCCAGTGATCAACAGTTGACGGTGACTCGAACCGTTGAGGCTTTAACAGAAGGTAAACCGAACCCTGCGTTTTATTCTTATCTTTTGCTTGATCTGAAAGGTCCAAAGTCTAGCTCTGGTGGTGGTAGCCATGGTAAGGGACCGTTTAGAGAAGCAATGGCTTTCATGATCGGTGGGGGAAACTACGTTAAGTATGGGAGTTAAGTATGAGAGTCTGCAGGAACTGACTCAGAGACAGTTAACCGTTAGGAACATTATTTATGGAGCTACTAAGATTCTTACTAGAAGTGAGTTGGTGGAACAGTTTGGGGTTTTGGGTAAGAAGATGGGTTTGTGAGGTCATGTCGCTTCTTTTTCTGGTCATAGAGCTTTTTTTTGTCATCTGTTGTTTCATTGATTTCAAAATAGGAAAGCCAAAAAGCATGTTACAACGACACTAATTCTAAAGTCGACGGTCCGGAAACAACCTTATAGAAAACACTTAAACTAACAATCAAAGACTACAAGACCAGAGACGAGACCAACGACTAACCCTAGACGAGAGTCAAACCCAGCTGAATTAAAGAGAACGAAACCGACTGGTCATTAACCTTGACCAAGCCTTTTTTTTGGTTTCGTAAATAAATCACTCTTGAATAGTTTTATTACCTTGTTCTAAAACTCGGCAGAGTTGCCGATTTTACTGCCGGATAATCGCAACTCGGAGGCTAACCATAGCGATTTTGAACCAATCAGTATGGTAAATCGCTGATGGATAAACCGGTCGCTTAATAAGACTAAACGCTATTAGATCGGTTTAATTACCGATTAATAACAAAAAGTATACTTGGTTAAAGCCCAACAAACATATGGGTCTTGGCATAAATAAGGCCGAATTGATTTCTCTATTGCCATCTAAGGCCATGATTAACGCAAGGGTTGCTTAATTTTTTTTTTTCCGATTTATAAAAAAAAATTAAAAAGGAACTAATCGCGGGCCGCCACGTGTCAAAGGGGCCCGCGATTGAACCAAAAATGTGGTGCTTATTCAGGCCTCCCAAGCTTCGCTGCTTGATGTTTGGTGGGCCCTCATCACATGAAACCGTCGGTAAGCGCTTGCATTAATCATGGCCTAACGTGTTTGGAAATGACCATTTAATTTTTCATGTATTTAAAATTGACAGATAGATTCCTCAACTATGGCATATGCAAATAAATTCTCCAATTCGTACTTGACTTAAGTTTTGAATGATAAAAGCATTAAAACAAAAAATTAAGTGCAGATTAAGCAGATCATGCAGAACAAATGCAGATCAAGCAGATCAAATATTTTTTTTAGTTATGAATGGAAAAAGCAGTTAAAGATCATATTCTTTTTTGAACAAATTTTTTTTTTGAACAAATCAGATCATACTTAAATATTACACAAAGATATCAAAACATATACTATATGAAAAATACATATAAAAGTAAAAAATAATTAATGAAAAGTATTTTGATTTGTCCATAACATATCTGCAGTATTATCTTTAATGTTTGCCATATAATCTCTATTCTTCGTATTTTATTTTCCATTAATTCTATAATTTTTTAACACTAAAACTAAAATTTTAAAAATTATTTATATATATATATATATATACCCAAAATATAAAGATTTTGAATTATTTAAAAATAATAATTTCTATAATTTATGTTTTAGAAGTAAAGCATAAAATATACCAAATATATAAAGATTTTGAATTAAATATACTATATTTGATACTAATATGTAAATATAATAAAAATATCTTTTTAAGTTTCAAAACAAATAATAAAAAAAAGAAGCATATTGCTGGAAAAAAATAGAACTTACGTAAGAATGGAAAATGAGAGCCTGAGAGGAAAGAGTATAAATGAGAAGATAGTAATAGTAGGATATATTATTTATAGAAAATAATATACTATTTTTTAATTAATTTATTTTATAGAGACAATTTTATTGGTTAAAAGGAAAACGAAGTGGGTGAACTTCTTCAAAAACTTGGTTGATGGAAAGCAACGCAGGAAAACTGCTTTTTAAAGAAAATGACAAAAATCATAATATTTCATGCAATTCTCGTGCTTTTTATTAAAAAACGTGAATGACCATCAAATAAACAAAATAAGCAGAAGCAGAAGACCTACCATTTTCATGTCTATGTTCTGCTGCCTCATTTAGACTCTTAGATTATGAATGGGATGGGCATGACAAGGACAGATCATATGTGTTGCTGGAAAACTGCTTTTAAATTTGAATTCACTATTTTTTTGTTTCTAAAAATAAAAAAAAAAGACAGAACAACTACGTCATGTTCTAAACACCAACTTTTTTTAAGAGGTTCATCCATTGTCTCTCTCTTCTAACCACCAATAAGAGATTTTTCTACAATTTTTTTTTAACTATTATACTCTTCTCTCTTATTCTCCATTATTACGTAATTTCATTCATCACATATAGAGTCAATTTAATTCTTTTTTACTTGACAGATTTAGTTATGTATCTATTTGGTATATTTTATACTTTTATTTTTTTAAAATAAAAAATATATTTGATTGTTTTATCTATAATATATGCATGTAAAAAATGACTAATGATTATGAGGTTTCAAATTTAGAACCACAAAGTTTAATAACAATGAAGCTTTCCTAGTAACCACATACATTGAATATATGTATTAGATATTTTTAAAAATATAATCATCCATTTAAGAATAATATTTATGTCCACACATGCGTCCGGGCGTTTTACCTAGTCCTCTAAGAAAATTATTTTTAAGAAATGTGTTCACACTAGATTGGACACGTGTCAGTCTCACAATGAATATGAGAATGCGCATTCATACTCTACATAAATGCATTCACACTCTATATAAATGCATTCACACTCTACATAAATGTTTTCTACACTCTACATAAATGTGTTCACACTACGTATTTTATGTTTTGTTTTTTAATATAAAACTTACATTTGAAGTTCAATAAATAAATAAATTTAAAATTTAATTCTACAATCAAATATTAAGACATGATAAAAAAAAACAATCCAAAACAAAACATATACCCAAATTAGGGATGTTCAATATAAAACCGAACAATAGCGAACCAAACAGAAATAGATAATATGGTTTTGTTTTGGTATATACTATACAAATCGAATGGATGTGATTTTATAAAAATCATAGAATTTGGATATTGTTTGGTTTATTTGTTATATAAGTTGAATTATAATTATAATTTGTAAATCACTTGAATCATTTGAACTATAATTAAGTAATTTACACTAAGGTTTCATATTTTCTTAGTCTTTTATTTTTTTATCTTTTTAATATTCACTAAATTAAAGTAAATATTATAAATTTTATGGACAACAATTAGTTTAAATTCTTTACAACTTTTTTATCTTTAAAAAAACAGAGCTGTTTTCAATAAAAGACATATTAATTTGATGAACACTAAA
>JABAYD010000703.1:0-11528 GCA_014822095.1 Diplotaxis tenuifolia
CCGCCTTCATCTCATCAGGAGTATTATCCATCAAAAAGAACTGATCAACTTTACCTAACCATTCCTTCATCTTTTCGCCATTGAAGCTAGGAAATCCAGTTTCGTAAGATGAGTCATTCCCGAATAGTTGGATTGTGGACCCAGTCGTCCTCTACCAAACTCAGTTTGATTCACTTGAACAGTCGGGGAAGTGGAATGAATTTGCGTTGAACGTCTGTTGGTCACATCTTCACTCGCCGACGCTTGATTTCGTAGCATTGAAATCAAACGAATCGCTTCAAACATCTCCGCAAAGCTTTTCTCCATCTTCATATTCTGATCCAGAATCTTCGCATTCTGATCAGCGACCGTTCCCTCTAACAGCTGCGTACGATCGAGAACCTGATCAATCTTTGACCCCAAGCTTCCTTCCACTTCTCGAACCGTAGCCTCCTTCCACAACGCATGTGATCTAGTCTCCGCCATTGAAGCCGAGGAAAGAGCTGGCTCTGATACCTTTAATAACGGAAATACGACTTCAATTAGAAATAAGTAACAACAAACCCAATGTTCAGTAAACACCGATTTGACTCACACTGTTTAATCCGACTATAACACGGATCTCACAATCTGAGATTTTCCAGAGAAGTACAGAAAAGAAGAAAGAAGAAGTTCAACAATAGTTTCTGAATGAAAAATTAAAACAACAGCCCACTACGTTTTATGTATCGAACTACACCAATTCGGTTACCTTGCTGACGTGGACGTATTGAGCTGTGACTCCCATATTTACTATATCAAAGTGGTCGATGAGATAACGGAGAAGACGAAGGAAGTGAGGTTGAAGAGAGAGTTGTTTGAGTTGGTGAGTGCCATCGTGGGGATCTGCGAGGCGTTGCGGGAAGCGAAGGAGGGTTTGAAAGGAGGGAGATTTAGATTCGCTGCTGAGAGAGTTAGTGAGGTGAAAGGAGTGTTGAGGGTTGGTGAAGAGGAGAAAGAAGGAGAACCTGTGGTTTATGTTTTGCTTAGGAAAGAATGGTCTGATTGCTTTGACGAGGTGAGCCTTTTGGGTTTCATTAAAAATCTAATCTTTCTTGTGAGACGAGAAGCAATGAGTTTAAAGTTGTAAGCTTTGTTTAAAAGGAAGCTTTGTTGTTGTTAGTCTTCCGTGTTTGCTTTTGTTTGTGTAAGAATGTGAGGGTTTAGAAGAACTGTCTTTGTTTGTAGATTCAAGAGGTGCTTGTGAAATTTATGGAAAGTGCAGTGCGTTTTGAGCTGGAGTCGTGTAAGCTCAGGATTAGTTATCAGCTAATAGTACTGTTCTTGAGGCTATGGAGGTATGAATATGAGTCGAGTTCTATATCTAGCAAAAGACATAGTATGACTCATTTGATACGCTATTTGAGTTTTGACTGCTTTTGGTTTTTCTAGGTGATCGGAATGTTAGACTATGGGCTTGCGAAAGCAGCTGACTCAATCTTCAAGCATGTCATTACTCCAGCTGTAACTAATGCATCCACCTTTAACGCTGTAGAAGATTCATGTAAAACCTCAGGGGACGAAGCGACACTAAAGCTAGAACAGTCCTCAGATCATAAGGTTGCTATTTCTATGGTAGAGATGAGAGATCTGCTCATTGTCCATCTCATGAATTCTATACTTTTCTCTAGCCTGTTATGTGCTTCTTGTATTTTCTTCGTTGTCTTCTGAAACTCTACTTTCTTAAATGCAGACTGAAGATGTGGATGGAGATGCAATATATTCAGGAATTCTTAAGATTGTTAAATTCATTTGCAGTTCTTTGTGCTTTGGAAACGTTACATGGAGCCATTCTTTCGGGAGACTGACTTGGCCGAGGATATCAGAACTAATTATATCCAAATTTCTTTCTAAGGTTCGTTTTGTATAGCTGTACAGAGAGAGCACTCTTCTCCTTTGAACTGCAACTGTTGGTTGTTTAAAAGCCTGTTGATCCTTTTGGAGTCAGGTTGTCCCAGAAGATGCTTCAAAACTTTCTGACTTTCAGAAAGTTATTGAGCAGACCTCTCAATTTGAAACAGCTCTGAAGGAATTGAGTTTCATTTCACCATCTGATGCTGAGGGAAGGCTCAGCAAATATGCAGAAAACGTTGAGGTTCATTTTGCATCCAGGAAGAAGATAGAAATTTTAGGAAAAGCAAGAAATTTGCTGTTGCAGTGTAACTTTACGATTCCCAAGGTGAGCTTTGCTCGTCTGATCTACCGCATCAGCCTTTTCATGTTAAAAAGATCATGACTGTGAGATCCTTTTTTCAGGGACTTGCTAAGCCTGATGGTGCGGAAACTTTTGATGAAAATTCTTCAAAGTACATTGTTCGCTTACTTTTTTCATCTGAGATGTGTGTGGTGTCGGAAGCTGCTTCTCAACTTATGCATTTGGTGCATAAGACTCTCGAGGTAGCTCTTGTGCAATTCATTATTAGCATTTTTCAGACGTGTTTGTGATAATAAACTCTTTTTTCCTGCAGGATGTTTGTGTGTCTTCTGCAAGAATTGCTTCAGAGTTTTACCACGCTGCTCGAGATTCTATACTTCTGTATGAGGCTGTTGTTCCCGTTAAGGTCAGTGAAAGAAAAGTTTCAAAGAAGGTCTAATAATTGAAACAGTATTGGTGGGTTCTTTAACAAATATCTTATTTATTCCTTGTTCTCTCTGAAATGTGAAGCTAGAGAAACAACTTAATGGCATCAATCAGGCCGCTGTTCTTCTGCACAACGATTGTCTTTATTTGTTCGAAGAGATACTTGGACTTGCTTTTGAGGTATGGACATATATGTGTTTTATGTAATATAAACTTCTTTGATTGATAAGCCAATGTTCTCTTCTTAAACTGTTTTTATCCTATCTATGCATCTTCTCTGACTATATCATCATTGTGTGTTCAAAGTATCGTGCTAGCTTCCCTAGCTCCATCAAGGAATATGCAGTATTTGCTGACGTAGCCCCAAGATTTAAACTGATGGCAGAAGAAGTTTTACAAAGACAAGTTCAGCTAGTAGTTTCGAGTTTACAAGAGGTGAGTCAGTTTCTTTGTAAAAGTGGTATTATGTGAATTTAGAAGAACATTGATTCTTCATCTAACCTTTTTGCATCCAGGCAATAGATAGTGCAGATGGATTTCAGGATACTCAACAAATGAAGCAATTAGAATCTGCAAAATTTAGCATTGAGCAGGTAAACACTTTTTATTGAATTTCTCTGTTCTTTGTACCTTATCAGGAAAAAATGCAATTGTTTTATAGGTTGCCTTTAGTCTAGAGAAAGTGCATATGATATGGGAGCCGGTCTTACGGCCCAAAACTTACAAACAAAGCATGTGCCTGGTTTTATAGAGTCGGTCTTTCGCAGAATAACTAGAGACATTCTTCTTCTAGACGACATGGCTGCTGATGAAACTTTCCAGGTAACTGTTTCTCTTTGCTAGTACCTTGTGTAAAATGTTATTTTGTAGCAGGCTACTAAAAATTGTTTTTGTTTATTCTCAGCTACAAAGACTGATTCACCTCATGTTTGAGAATCTGTCTTCTTTGCTGGGTTCCTTGAAATCTGCAGACGATAGTTCTCGTCCTCTTGATGATCTCATACCATCCTTGCGTAAAACCCGAAAATTAGCAGGCATGTGTTTACTAAATTATATACTTTCCCCTTAAATTGATTTGACACAAAGCTTTGGTATATGCTCAGTGAATATTTCGTGTATGTTTCTCATTTACAGAACTATTAGACATGCCTGTTAAGTCTATAACTTCAGCTTGGGAAAGTGGCGAGTTGCTTAGTTGCAGTTTTACAAGAACAGAGGTCAAAATCTTCTTTGACTTTGTTTGCCTCATGAAGACATTTGCTATTGTTTTCAAGTTTTTCTTTTCTATGAGTTGTTCCATCGCTTCTGAAAGTCTTGTGATGACAATTATTGCAGGTACAAGATTTCATCAAAGCTATATTTGCAGATTCGCCGCTGAGAAAAGAATGTTTATGGAGGATAGAAGACGTAGTCAACTAGTAGCAGGAAATGATAAAAATGAGCCTTATTGGGAGAAGTTTAAGCTTTAGGTTTAAATGCGTTTTGTTGTACGTGATTTTACAGTTGGTCATAAGATCTAATGGAAAAAAGTTAGCTAATTTTATGCGCAAGAAATGAAGAGAATATTCTTACAATTTAAAAAGAATTCAGAAATGAAGGTAACTCTTGTCTATCAATAAATTCCTTGTTACTGGTTACTATATTCAAAGCAACGGCTACTCTAATTGCCTAGTTGAGAAGCTATTCCTATCATAGAGCTCCTGTTATCTCTCTATCTTGAATTTCCTTCGCATTCCGAGTCATCTTCTCCTTGAGAATCAGTCATCTCTTCACACTCAAACTCAACATCTTCTTCTTCCATCATCTCTTGATCAGAATCACTTAATTCCTCATGTTCCATCACTATACCTTGATTAGACTGATCACCCATCTCATCAATGCATCTACTTGTTGCAGTTGATCCAGTCGCTTGAGAGCCATCATTTCGACCAGCAACAGATATACAAGCCCTGTCAACAACACCGGGAGTATCCTCAAGCTGACATAATTTTCCGTTCTCACTAGGATGAAAGCAGCTATCCCCAAGTGCTGCTGGATTGTTGTTGAAAAGACTCAGCAGCTGAGGTCGAATTTCAGACAAGAAACTAGAGGAACAAGAACCCCTTGTGTTACATGTAGTTGTAATCTGTCCATGCATCACAAGACCTGATTCATTCTTCTCAGAGGAGTTAACTATCTCAGTAGTAGTCAAATTTTCCCTCCCAGGCATGCCATCCTTAATGATACTAGTTTTGGAGCACTGCTTCTTCGCAAAAACTGGCGGCGGGATCACACTGGCTGAAGATGGAAGGGTTAACTAGAGGCAAATCAGAGGCTACTCTCACTAATCTTTTCTTGTGTGGTTTACAATATCCCAGAGGAAAGACACAAGGTGCAAGCCTCTGTGTACATGACTCATAGGAGTGCATAGATGTGGCAGAATACAAGAGACTTGGCTCATTGTTCCTTTTCGAATTTTTTATCCTCAGAACCGCCTTGACCGGATTATCAAAGGCTCTAGATGCTCCCTTGTTTTTCTTCCTAACAAAAATCTGATGCTCGCTCTTACAAGGAAGAAACCGCTGCTTTATCGCCGTCCAGTCAGAGTTATATTCCATTATCCCAAGAGCCAATAACTCATCCTCAGCGCTGGTGAAAAGAGACCGTTTACCACCAGGTGGCGGCGTCTGAGGAAACAATGATACTTTGAAAAAGGGCAAAAACACTTCAGCTAACTTGGCGATATCCTTATGGACAACACCACTAGGATCATCCTTGTCTCCTCCTGATTCAAACAATGCCACTCTTTCAAACATAGCATCAAAACCTGATTCCACTTGACGTTTTCTATAGTCTTGAACAGCACTAGTGACATCAACAAGGTACCTTCCAGCTAGATCAAGAAGATGACTTGGTCGTTGTTGTTTCTGAATCATCTCGGTTATAAGTCCTTGGACTTGTGTTCGAGTGTGCTGCTTTGAATGATCAAATGCACAAAGAGAGTAGACTTGGATAAGAAGTTGAATGTGGTCGTGAATCAAACAATGCAGTTCTCTTATTTGAGCTTCGCTAAAGACGCCATTGATTGGAGGAGGAGTGGTAACAGTATAAAACCTTGTAACAGGTTGTGTAATGGGGAAGATAGGTACAAGAGGGCGTAACAATCTGCCACCATTGGAGATGTTAGGTCGTCTCTTGCGCCTAGTCACAGGCCGTGGTATAGTTGTTTCCTCGTCATCACTCTCTAGTGATTCTTCAAGTTGAATCTCGAAGTCTAAATCGTTATCCTCATCATCATGAACCTCACTATCATCACCACTATGTGCAACGGTTGCTGCTAGAAATTTACGGTATTCTTCTTCTTCCTCATCATTATCATCAATGTTGGAGATGTCATCGTCTTCATAATCAGTCTCGTGAAGAAAAGCCTCAAGATCATCAATGGTGGAACTAGCTAGCGAATATCCAGCTCTGGTTCGCTTGCAGATTGCGTCATCATCTTCCTCATTTGAGATCAAAGCCTTGTTCTGCGTTTGGATCATGAGTTTTCCTTTAGAAAGGGATCGAAATCAATACCATCGTCTTCTTCCTCTGGGCCAATACTCAGGGACTGTGCCACTATGTATCTAAACACCGAAACAAACAAAATCACGGGTTTGGTTTTACGGAGACAGAATAGGAGACAAAACTAGGTTTTATTAATTAATCGACAGTGCCCAAAAACCTTCGGGACCTGTTCTGAGTGAGAGTATGTATGTTACAATCGGTTCGGTTGAGTTATTATAAAAGGAATCGATTTTTTTTTCTATTTCAGTCGGTTACAGTTTGTTTCCTCACCTCTTCTCTTTACTAAATTGTAATGAAACGGAATATTTAAAAGAGTTGGTGATTGGTATGAATTTGAATATCCATTGAGATTCGGATCAGGTTTTTAAGTATTCTAGTTCCCAAGTTTAGCCTTATAGACCTTATTGGAGTCGGAAGAGGCCGTCGATATACTATATTAGGAAGACAAAACCCACCCAAAACAAAAAATAAGGTGAAGAGCGTGTCTCTTAAAAAAAAAGGTAAAGACCTAATGTCACCACCAAAGATTCTGCTCTGATTATATCCAAATCCAAAATCCAGACATGTTGGGCTACATATAGTATAGTTTATGTCTCTTAAAAATGCTCCGCTCCCATCTTACTTTCTTTTTAGCAAACATAAAGACTAAGAAACATTAAACGGTTCAGGTCACACCTTAAATGCTTCACATCGCAATTGACATGGACTAGTTTAGCAGCCTTTCTCCACTCTGGGGCAAGTTTTTTGCAGTGTCCACACCTTATGGAAGAAAGTAAGACGATGTTTTAGACCTTCGATCAATGAAGTTTGGCATGGAAAGTCCATTGGTTCAGTAATCAAAACTAACCAAGGTGCGAAAAACTCAACGTTCCAGAGGTCATTGCTTTTGATGACCAATTCATCAAAATTGCTAGAGGTCAGTTCTACAGATGCACTAGATCCTCCATTTGGTTTACTTCTTCCTTCCAAACGGCCACTCACAAGGGCCTTAACCTGGGAAAAAGAAAAAGTTAACAACATTCAGCTAATGTAACAAGTTTGATGAAGAAATGTTATATATACAACGAAATTAACATGACATAAATGTCCATTTATGTTCCCATTCATATTTACTATACCAGCTACGACACCAAAGAAAAATGTGAAAATATTCTGACCCACTTAGATCATCAACCGCTGCCCTTTGTATATTTGTACATTCAAAAAGGACAAAGACACATAATCAGATCAGTGCTATGTTTTGTTTGACGGACAATCTGTGTGATTCAACTACATAACTATGCAGTACTGCAAGAAAGTATAAACAGCTATTGCATATTTATCAGGATATGTAATCTGCTTCTAACCAAAAGAATATTAATATGCTACAGTTCAATCTTATTTGCTGTGACAGGAACATCTTCTATAGGTCTTATTTATCATGTCATAGGATAAGAATTTCTTGATAATAGAAAATTATGTGACCAAGAATCAACAAAGGAGCATGTAACAAACCTGCTTGTAAGCAAAATTAGCAATGGATTTAGCATCTCTAGCTCCTTGGTAATCAACAGGAGGCTTTCCAGAAACAAAGATCTTGATGGTAGGGAAGCCTTGAATACCATAATCCTGGACACAGGAGAGTACATACATTGTAGAGACGTTTCTCATGGAAAGATAGAACCTTTTCCTGACTATTTCACTGTGATTAAAAAAAATCCACAAACCTGAGCAGCAGACTGGTGAGCGTCTGCATCAATAGCTGCCACAGTCGCAACACCTTTCAAAATAGTAGCCACTTTCTCCCATGTTGGTGTCAGAGCTTTACAATGACCCACACCATGGTGCAAAGAACTCTACCAAAACGTCACCGCTTGAATTAAGAACCCGCAGCAAGCAACATTGATAATAATATACACACCAGATTCTCATTTCGGTTTTACCAAAATCGAAACATGAAATTAGCATCACACAAGTATAATAAAATCACAGAAACTAAGCCGCTAAAAACTACAACAGGCTAAATCAATCTTCAAAATATCAATACATATAGTAGATGACGAGATCGATGAGGTGGCGATACCTTGGACTTGAAGTTAGAGGCAGTGAGCTGAACAACAGGTGACGAAGATCCGTAACGAGCGTTACCGAGATTGAAGAATCCACACAACAGACACAGAAGTGTGAGCGACGTTAATGGTGATTTTCTGTACATTGTTTCTTCCTCATTTTCTCCTCTTCTCTAGCGAGACATACAGATTAACTTGTTATCCCCCCCCCCCTTGACAAACATAACCCAAACAAAATGTAACCCACTCAGTGAATCAAAGGCTCCGTGTGAAGAAACAACGGCCATCATATGCTCGCAACCTACGTAACTCCAGGAAGTCTGTCTTCTTAAATCTGCTGCTTCGCAGAATCGCTAGAAAATAAATATACTAAATGCACGCTAATTGAAGTCAAATTTTATTAACCAAATAAAAAAAACAATGTTCATCTCCAAAACCAAAACAAAAAGGAAATAAAATCAAACAGTTCCAAGCCCTTCTTCATCTTGTTTATCAATCTCTGAGCTTTGATTCTCCACAACAGGTTCATTAGCATTGGAGCTGGAAGTTGAGCCAGAGAGGCTTCGCGGTGGTGAGCTCCTTGGATTAGTTGAAACAGGTGAAGCATTAGCCGTAGGTAGAGAAATCAAGTCTGTATTGTAAAGGTTTAATCCCACCGGATGATCATACTTGCAGTGTGGTCCATACTTGCAGAAACCATAGGCCTTGAAGTTACCACATGCAGGTTGTCCCTGAACACATCAAAAAGCAAAATAATTAGTAATCACTAGAAACTCATATAATGAGAACATAGTGAAACAATGATAACATAACTTACTGGTCTATTTGGAAGAGCAACAATATGGTGGGAGAGATTTGGTGGTTGTGACTGTAACATCCTTTCTTTCGGATGACTGTATTTGCAATCATCTCCATATTTACACGTTCCAGTGTTCATAAAAAACTTACACTCAGGTCTTTCAAAACTGGAGTCAGATTGAGTTTTCCCATTGTAAATATGGTTAGATCCAGCCTGCACCACCAAATACAAAGGGACAAGATATTTTTAGATTAAGACACTCCTTTGTTAAAAGTAGAATCTATGTCTAAGTATTGTTAAGCCTCTACTTAATCCATGATCAAAGATAGGTAAAGACTTACCATGTAAGGCGGCCAGCCTAAAGAAGGTGCAAACATGAAGGGCATATAGCCTTGAAGGTGAGGTGGCATAACTCCATATGTTGCAGGAGGCAAAGACATCATCGTCGAGCCACCATGATAAGGAAAGCTAGACATTCCATATGTAGTATGAGGTTGAGGGTGATGGAATTTGCAGGCAACTCCGAATCTGCACATTCCTGTTTGCATGTAATATGAACATGATTTCTCACCCTGTAGAGACAAGAAAAACATATAAACAATGCAACTGGTTATAAAAATTTAATAATAACCAGACATAAGTAATCTCACCTGTCGGATAGGATAACCTAAAACATTAAATAGCACTGGTTCAGCACCGTTCCTATCTTTTGGGTGGTGATATTTGCATGTTTGGCCATACTTACATGCTCCGGTCTTCAGATAATACTGCATAGAAAATTTCGTTAAACATCTAGAAGAAAATAATAACAAACTCAAGCAAATGCACCTCACAATCTGGCTCTCCAATCCTCTCTGGCAATTCATCTGTGTGATAGAACACACCCTGCAAAAATAAACAATAAAAGAATATTTTGTTTTTTGCTAAGTAAAAAGAAAAAGAATATTAGCTAGAGTAACCGAAACTAACAGAAACGGTAAGCAGCCAAAATAGTATGTCAGACCTGTGGAAGATGAGTAAGAGAATGATTGTAACGACAGCTGTTTCCATAGGCACACTGCCCCATTCTAAGAAAGAACTGGCAATCTCGCTCACCGGGACGATGAGGATTCGGACGATCAGGATTCGGACTCGATTGCTCCATGTTCTCTTCATTAACTTCCATCCTCTTCAAGGTATCTAAAACCGTAACAAAAAAGGACACAATATATGAGCATTCATATGAAACCTAATTCAATATACAAAGAACCCACTAGTTAAAGCTACAAGACAATGTCAAACATTCAAAGACCAATCAGAATCCAAACTCTGACGATTTTTAATACATTATACAATCTCACACGACATAAGAAGATGATCTCCGACACCACGAATCCAAAAAAAAAAACAGACTTTGAACAATCAAAAGAAATAAAAAAAACTGAGTTTATATGATCTTCAAATACATTACGGAAAAGAAACCGTTTTTATTGAATCACTGATAAAAAAAAAAGACAGTAACTACCTTCAATTTTGTCGGAAGATTGAACCGACCCAGTTGAGCTCTGAGTTTCTGACATGAAACGTTAAACACACACGCAAAGATCAAAAACTCTTGTTCGTCTCTTATCTTTCGAGATAAATAAAAATCAGAGGATGGAGTGTGTCTTAAGTAGAGAACGATGATCATTAAAAAGGAAAATCTGTGATTATTAAAAGTTAAAAGTTAAAACTGAAAATCCGATCAATGATCAAACGAAGAAACAAATGTTAAAAGTTAAAACTGAAAAAACGATCTTCTTAATTTTCCTTTTGTTTTCTCAGAATCTGAGAATTTCGTGGGAAAATTTCCGGATCTTCCCTTTTAGTTTTTTCCCTTTTTTATCTCCTAATGTTTCAATGTGAAAACTAGAAAAAAAAACTGGTATTTAAATAAATAAATTAAAATTAACAGTGTTGAGTAATGAGTATTTTGCCCTCGTGTACGGGTTAATAAATTTCTGCCGGTTCACTAGAAATGACGATGGTATCCCTACTCATTCATTAGCTCTCTTACGCGTGATTAAATCTTTAGACCATCATTATCGGGGTATATTAACTCATATCTTAGAGTAATTATAATTTAAAAGAAAATAAAAATTACATAATTTTGAAGTTAACGTATGCTAATTGAAGGCGTGAAGATACGTGTGTTTCCAGACACGTGTTGGCTTTTGAAGGCGTGAACCTCTTTCTCTCTCTCTCTCGCCGAAATCTGTTTCTCTCTTTGTTCTTCTTCCTCGACGATTCCGCAAACCTTCCCTTCTCCTCGGCCTCTCTCTCCGCAACCTCCACCTCCATCTCTCTCGACGGCTCACGGTGACGAATCGGCGACGGTATCTGTCTCTCTCTCGACGGCTGTACCTATCTCTCGACGGCTCACGGTGACGACTCCACAACTTCCACCGCTATCTCTCCTCGACGGCTCACGGTGAGGAATCGGTGGATCACGGTTATGATTCGTGCGTCTCTGCCTCTCTCTAGACGTCTCTACCTCTCGCTCGACGGCTCCACACCT
>JABAYD010000709.1:0-15104 GCA_014822095.1 Diplotaxis tenuifolia
TAGTAAAATCATATAGATACCATGACCAAAAGTGGGCCAAAATCATGGTATATCAACTACCGGTTTGTTTTGCTTAAGGACAAGCAAAAGGGTAAGTCTGGGGGAGTTGATATACCATGTATTTGACCCTCTTTTGGACATGGTATATAAGTGTTTTTATAACTATTTATTCTATTATATAGGAGTATTAGCTATTTATAGGTTCATTAGTAATTTGGAGAAAGTGAAGTCTTTGGAGCATTTTGTAGCATAAATGAAGAAATCATCCGAAGCTGATATCGCCCCTTGCTAAAGGTCGACACGGAGAGATAAATATCGATCGATGCACACTCTATGACATCGATCGACACTGAAGGAACATAAGTCCATTACGTGATTCAGCCGACTTGAAGCCCACGAATTCACCTATTTACCAGTTTACCACTGACGAGTTTTAAACCCTAGTATTTATACTTTGCCAAAGTGTTTAGGGCAAGAAGAGCTTTCTTGTATTCTTATTTTCACCACAAAGTTTTTTAGATTCATCGATTTAGAGAGAAGATCATAGAGATATTTGTGAATGGAACTCCATTACTTCTATCTATTTTATCATTGCAATTTATTTACTTCTTTTGTGCTATGTCTTACTTAGCCATGTCTGAGTAATTCACTTGTTAGATTAAGGGTTTAAATATGTTGAGGGGAGTAGCCCCCAACAATAGGATTGCTAGTTGTGATACTTATTGATTAGGATTGTTCTTAATATTTGTTTCTATGAGATTGTCACCTAGAATAAGGATGTATTGAGCAGTCTCATACAACACTACCCCGAATTTATCTTTTCAAACTACTTATTGTTAGATCTAGTGATAGCTAATTTACTAATACTTAGATGAGACTTCTTCAACTCGTACGTAATGCTTAACTACAAGCGCGTCGATCAATATCCCTAGAGGATAATCGATCGATGGAGCGAGAGGCGTATCGGTCGATGTTAATCAATAATATCCATCGACGCTTCTATTGATCTGATGTCCCTTAGTCGGGTCAGCCTTGTTGGATCTCTAGTTATAGTTATAAACTTGTTTTCAAATATGCGAAAGCTGCTGGACTTGTTCTTAATGTGTTGAGCTCTAATGTATCATGCAAACGTCTGCACCTATAGAATTATAATCTTCTTAACCTAAATAAAAAAATTAGATCTAACTCCTTTCTTTTAAGCTCCAAAACCCCTTAATTCTCATTAGTAGCGTGACAACTCTGACTATTCCAAATTGTTTACTTTTAGTTCTGCTTTTAGTTTATAAAATCATAATCTAGTTTTATAATAAATTAGATTTAATTGGTTTCCTAGCACCTCGTGATAAAATTATAATATGGTATTGACTGTCGATCGATGTAACCTATGGAGTGTCGATCGATACCAGTTCTAGCAAGCTTTAGCGAATGGTTATGATATGTTCTCTAATCACCTAGATCAACTTTCGTATGCACCTAGCTAATCATATCATCTAGTCTTATTAACCGAACATGCCAAGCTTTCACTTGTACCAATCAATCCTAAGATAAAATAGATGAAGAACTAATTGAGTAACCCTAACAATAACACATATTTAGCAAACCATGAATCAACCTTTGAAGAACCCTAAATCAAACAAAAGAACTACTCAGACATATTCATAAGAAACATTATGATAGTCTGAATAATATTGTAATAAAATAATAAAGAAACAAAGTAGAGTAAAGAAACAAAGGGAGTTCAAGATCTTCCCTCTCTCAACGTGTTCATATATCTCTCTCCGATCCAACGTTCTCTCTTCATACAAAAAATAAGCATAGCCATCAACAATGGCTTAGAAAACAATAAAATAGGGTTTCAGGTCGTGTATGGTAATTTGTGGTAACTCTCGGGTCTAAATCATTCATAAAATATGCTCGGCCCACATTCTGGCACCCATGTAGATTGACGTCAAGAGTGCTGCATGAATCGATGTTCCTTTTTCTTCTCGACATCTTCCTCTCGCGAGGCAGACTGATCACTCTCCAATAAAACGAGCATAACTTCTGATACAGGATGCAAATTGACCTTAGATAGGCAGCATTGGAAATCTAGGTTAATTTTCTATCTTGTGTCAAAATATGAGCTAGATCTAACTGCGGGAAGGTCTCCATCCATTGCTATACATGTGATATTTGTGTGCAGTTCTGCACTCAAAAAGTAAAATCACCATATTTCTCTAGAATGCTCCTGTAAATACTCTAAAAGGACTCTAAAACATGATAATTATATTTTAAAATACTTTTATACCATAGCTGAAAGTTGGTAATATCCTTGGTATATCAACTTCTCCAAATTTACCTTTTTGCTTGTCCTCAAGCAAAACAGACGCGCAGTCTCTCACATGATTTAAAACTTAGAATCATCACCTTTGCAATATTGCAATCCACATCTAAGAATTCTTAATCACAAAAGCACATTATACCATATTCTAGTATAGCAACCAAATTCATCTAGCCAACATCTTAGCAATTCTTGTCGGACATTCCCCTTTGCCAACCTCATTTCTTAACATAAATAAAGTGCATGCTTTATCTTGGAAGTATCGATAACATGATGCATGGATTTTCCAACAAGTATCTGGATCTGCAGGTAAAATTTAGTTCCTATCTTTTCTCTCTACTAATTTCTCTCTTTAGTCAAAGTATGCTTCCATTGCAAGATCACTGATCAAGATTGGACAGGCTTCCATAAATCAAGCTTTAATGGTAGTTGCCACTAAGTCATGTTAACTTCTTTTTGACCTATATCCAAGAATTCATGTGAATTTAACCTTGAAGATTGCCGCCACTAAGTCACGTTCGAATTCTATTTGTTGGAATCCTTATGAATCAAGCCTTAATTGTTGTAGCCACCATGTCTTGTTCGGATTCCACCTAACTAAAACCTCTAAATTTTTTTTCTCTTTTTTTTTTACTTCTTTTTTTTTAAATATTTTTTATTTTATATTTTGAAAATAAATATCTATACCTATAAATCTATGGTCGAAATAGAGAAAGAAAAGGTGATAAATCTACACAAGGATTTACCGTCCAGACTTGTTTGAAGAATCCGATCCATGTATAACAAGCCCTAGGACAAGCAGTTGTGTCCAGTTTAGTGTTGGGCGTCAGCTTTGGTTCCTTCAAACAATCTCAACAAGTGTGAATAGTTGACAAGTTTATCCGCTTTAGTATATTTAGTACTATCTGCAATCAGTAAGTTTAGAATGATGCTAAAGAGTGGTTAGATAACGAGGAAAATCAAATAAGTTATTCATCCCCTTCTCGACTCAATAAATCTCTTTTGAAAACATTTTTAATAAAAAGCATGAATACACTAATATTAGTAAACCTTCCCCCATAATTAAATTACATTGTCCCAGTGTAACCACTGTCGGAGTTATGGTGGGAAAGATAAATGGACTCAATTGAACAAGTGGAATCGAAATACCTGACCGAACTCGGGATCAATCGATGTAATGGAGGTAGCATCGATTGCTGCAGGTGGTGTACTGTCGATCGATATCGACTGGGTCTCGTCGGTGGATAGGATGATAATCCTTCTATTTGGATCTCTTTGTTTTTGCAATAAAAATACGAAAACCAGTAATAAATAAAAATAAAACCAAATTTATAATTACGTAATAAAGGGTTGCCTCCCACTCAGCGCTTATATTTAGTCATCAGTTTGACTGTGATACCATATCAATCGGTAGGTGGCATTCTAGGCATATAATTTGCCTATTTTGGTATCTATGCGTTTGCCCAATAATGCTTTACTCTTTGTCCATTTACCGTGAACTCTTCTCCCTCAGAGTTGATTAGCACTATGGTTTCATAAGGTCTGACTTCTTTAACGGTAAAGGGACCAGACCAGCGTGAGCGAAATTTTCCAGGAAATACTGTTAAATGAGAGTTGTACAAAAGGACCTGGTCATTTGGTTCGAAAAGTCTAGAGATGATCTTCTTATCGTAATAAGCTTTTGTTCTTTCCTTGTATAGCTTTGATTTCATCTAACTCATTCAGCTGAACCAACCTCCTTTCCCTAGCAAGCTTGATGTCAAAATTCATCATTTTTATGGCCCTTGCTGCCTTGTGTTCTAGCTCCACCGGAAGATGGAATGATTTCCCATAAAGTAGATGAAAAGGTTTAGTTCCGAGTGGCGTTTTAAATGCGGTTATGCAAGTCCAAAGTGCATCATCCAATTTTGTAGACCAATCCTTTCGTGTTTTATCAGCTGTCTTTTCCATTTTTTTCCTTGATTTGACGGTTGGATACTTCTACTTGTCCGCTGGTCTGAGGATGATAAGGCGTAGCTACTCGATGGTGTACTTCATGCTTCAAAAGCAGCTTCTCAAATACTTTGTTGATGAAATGAGAGCCTCCATCACTTATTACCACTCAAGAAACTCCAAATCTAGGAAAATGATACTTTTGAAAAATTTCACGACTACAGCGGCATCGTTCTTTGGGATGTTATTGCTTCGACCCACATAGAAACGTAGTCGACAGCGACTAGGATATATTTGTTCCCGTATAAAGAAGGAAAAGGGCCCATAAAGTCGATTGCCCAACAGTCAAACACTTCCACTTCAAGTATGAAATTCTGTTGCATTTCGTGTCTTTTGCTGATTTTTCCTCTTCGTTGACAACAATCACATTGTGCTATGTAGGACTGAGCATCTCGAAACATGGTAGGCCACCAGAAGCATGCATATAGAATCTTAGAAACTGTCTTGAAAGTTACGAAGTGCCCAGCGTAATCAGATCCATGGTAGTGAAATAGAAGGTCTGAAACTTCAGTATCTGCGATACATCGTCTATATATTCCGTCGCTGCAGTGTTTGTAGAGGTATCGTTTATCCCAGTGATATCTTCTAGTTTATCTCATAAATTTCTTCTTCTTATAACCTCTAAGTCCTTCTGCCTCTACGTTGGCAAATAGATAGTTTACTGTCTCAGCATACCAAGGCCTATTTGAACTGGTTGCAGCCGCCAACGCACACCCCCAGACTAGAACTTCTACCAATGGGATAACCCATATCGGTTTGCGTAAGGTGGTGAGCAACATTGATATATATGTCAACTATTACTTTGTCTTTGTGTGCCTTATTGTAATGGTCGTCTAAGGTGTCGACCTCGTTGAGTATCGATCGATGCTTCCTCAGATGTAAGACACACATTACATTTTAATGTTGATTCTGCTCGATAAATATTTTTGGAGGGTTGGGAATCATTGATTAAAACATCAGTTTCAATTCTGATCCGTGAAAGATGGTTAGCAACTCCATTTTCTACTCCCTTCTTATCTTTTATGTCTATGTCATTCTTGTAGACGTAGGATCCATCTTAAAAGCCTTGGTTTCGCATCCTTCTTCTGCATCAAGTACTTTAAGGCATCATGGTCAGTGTGGACAACTACTTTCGAACCAACTAGGTAAGGAAGAAAATTTTCAAAAGCGATGACGAGTTCTAGTAGTTCCTTTCAGTAGTTGCGTAATTTCTTTGTGCATCTTTGAGAGTCCTACTAGCATAGTAGATAGCATGGAATTTCTTATCCTTCCTCTGGCCAAGTATTGTGGCTGCAGCGAAATCGCTTGTGTCGCACATTATTTCGAATGGTAAACTCCAATCAGGGGCCTGGACTATAGGGTCAGTTACTAAAGCTGACTTGATCCCCTCAAAAGCTTTTAAACATTCAGGGGTGAAGTCGAATTTTACTTCTTTGCACAAATAGTTCTTAGGGGTCTAGCTATTTTGCTAAAGTCCTTTATGAGTCTCCTGTAAAAACCAGTGTGCCCAAGAAAACTCCTCACGTCTTTCACGTTGGTGGGTATTGGAAAACCGATTATAACTTTGATTTTAGCTCGATCTACTTCTATACCGGCGGCTGAAACCTTGTGCCCCCAAAACAATTCCATCATTCACCATAACTTGGCATTTCTCCGAATTCAGGACAAGATTCTTCACCTCATATCTTTCTAATACTTTGCATAAGTTGTTAAGGCATGATGCAAAATTGGATCCATACACCGAGATGTAACACCCGTCTCCTCTCTCGAGAACGGCGTGTTACTTCTGATAAAATATGAAATTAAACCGAGTTATTCAAAACCGAATAAAATATTGAAACATTTAATTAAATAAATTTGAAATAAATACATACTTAAATTCAATTATAAAATATGTCGAATAAATCGAATGAAAAGCCGAAATAAAATATGAGGATCCCAAAGACACCAAACCGTCCAGATATCCGACTACCGTCATGCTCACCTGCAACGGAAAGAAAGAGGGTGAGTAACAGGGGAGTCTCTCAGTGTGGTATGGGGTGCTAAACCACAAACCACTGACTCAGTACATAGCACTACGACTATGTAGGCCTAGCTCTAGCATGTAACAAACAGGGTGCCTATTACACCCCACAGAGCAAACAAAATATGCCTAGTGCACCAAGTCAACTATAACCCATGCGCTTATAGTATATAGCTACTCTCTGCACCACGCATTTCCTTATAAGGATATACATACCCGCTGCGTCGCTAGTACAGTATGTCTTTGTACCCCCGCACTCCACCCGCTGCGTCGCTAGTACACAAAGCTGCTTCGCTAGCCCAGACATCTCTAGACCCCCGCACTCTCCACACAGTGCGGTCGCTAGCTCAGGCACCCTGAGCCCCCGCCCTCGCACATAGTCCCTACTACATAACTATATAAATATATATACATATATATAACAATCCTTGACATCAATCATTTGATACAACCGTTGAATTCTCTAAATCCTTATTTCCAATTTAACAAACAAGACTCGATTCATAGAGACGGGACATGTTTCAAAACTGAACTTTCCATAATAGTAGTACTAAACTAGCACGGGATTAAACGGAGTAGCCCTCATCTTAGCCATAAACAAAGTGGATCCGAAAATAGACGATATGACATGATCACCAATAAAAACTAGAGATTCACCATTGATCTTGACTTGTCGCCATGGAACACCAAATCGAAAATTAAGCAAAGATAATAGAGATAATAATAAATATATATAAAGCTAGGGTCAAGGCTTACTTGATATACAAGAAATAATAATACCAAGGAAATTCATGAAACCATACGCATGAGTTACAGCTACGGTGACAAGCGATCAATATAATGGAAGAGGAAGACTTAATGCTCAAGCAAGATGTATCTGAACCTAGATCTCACGTCGGTGTGTTGATGGTAGTTGGTGGTGAACGCGGCGGCTCCGGTTTGCTCATCTCTTCTCCCTTCTCCTCGGCTAATGGCTAGACAGGATCACCGACATCACGACTGGATCACGTCTTCTCCCATGGTGAATCACACGAGCATGAACAAGAATAAAGGGGAGGAGAGAAAAACTATTAGAGATGAAGATCACATTGGCGGCTCTTCTCCATGACCAATAATAAGAGATAGGGTTTGCCTTCTTTTTATACACACGCACAAGATTAATAACTAAAGGAGCTTTTGTTTTAATAAAAAAGAACTAATTAGCCAAACCAAACCGGTTAAAAACCGGGTCGTTACAATTCTTCCCCACTTAATCGGAATTCATCCCGAATTCTAAAAAAAAGAATCCGAAAGAACTTCAACTACTACGAGGGAAAGAAGAACACGAGATAAAAATAAGAAACAAAAAGAAACTTGGTCTTCTCCTACAAGATAAACAAAATAGAAATTTTAATGACTAAGCAAATAATCTTGGATGGTGTTTTTTTTTTTAAATTTCCCAATCCCAAAAATATTGAAAATCACTGAAATCTACGTCCCATAAATCGCTCTGATACCAAATTGTAACACCCGTCTCCTCCTCTCTCGAGAGTGGCGTGTTACTTCTGATAAAATATGAAATTAAACCCAGTTATTCAAAACCGAATAAAATATTGAAACATTTACTTAAATAAATTCGAAAGAAATATATACTTAAATTGAATTATAAAATATGTCGAATAAATCGAATGAAAAACCGAAATAAAATATGACGATCCCAAAGACACCAAACTGTCCAGTGAGGTATGAGGTGCTAAACCACAAACCACTGACTCAGTACATAGCACTACGACTATGTAGGCCTAGCTCTAGCATGTAACAAACAGGGTGCCTATTACACCCCACAGAGCAAACAAATTATGCCTAGTACACTAATCAACTACAACCCATGCACTAATAGTACATAGCTACTCTCTGCACCACGCATTTCCTTATAAGGATATACATACCCGCTGCGTCGCTAGTACAGTATGTCTTTGTACCCCCGCACTCCACCCGCTGCGTCGCTAGTACAGTCTGTCTCTGTACCCTCACACTCCAGCCGCTGCATCACTAGTACAAACGTCTTTGTACCCCCGCACCACACAAAGCTGCGTCGCTAGCCCATAAATCTTTGGACCCCCGCACTCTCCACACAGTACCGTCGCTAGCTCAGAAATCCCTAAGCCCCCGCCCTCGCACAAAGTCCCTACTTCATAACTATATATATATATATACATATATATAACAATCCTTAACATCAATCATTTCATACAACCGTTGAATCCTCTAAATTCTTATTTCCAATTTAACAAACAAGACTCATAGAGACGGAACATGTTTCAGAACTGAACTTTCCATAATAGTAGTACTAAACTAGCACGGGATTAAACGGAGTAGCCCTCACCTTAGCCATAAACAAAGTGGATCCAAAAACAGACGATATGACATGATCAATAATAAAAACTAGAGATTCACCATTGATCTTGACTTGTCGCCATGGCACACCAAATCGAAAATTAAGCAAAGATAATAGAGATAAATATATATAAAGCTTGGGTAAAGGCTTACTTGATATACAAGAAATAATAATACCAACGAAACTCATGAAACCATACGCATGAGTTACAGCTACGGTGACAAGCGATCAATATAATGGAAGAGGGAGACTTGATGCACAAGCAAGATGTATCTGAACCTAGATCTCACGTCGGTGTGTTGATGGTAGTTGGTGGTGAACGCGGCGGCTCCGGTTTGCTCGTCTCTTCTCCCTTCTCCTCGGCTAATGGCTAGACAGGATCACCGACACCACGACTGGATCACGTCTTCTCCCATGGTGAATCACACGAGGATGAACAAGAATATAGGGGAGGAGAGATATACGATTAGAGATGAAGATCACATTGGCGGCTCTTCTCCACGACCAATAATAAGAGATAGGGTTTGCCTTCTTTTTATACACACGCACAAGATTAATAACTAAAGGAGCTTTTGTTTTAATAAAAAAAGAGTTAATTAGCCAAACCAAACCGGTTAAAAACCGGGTCGTTACACGAGAAATCGTCCATAAATACTTCCATGAAATCCTCGATCATATCTGTGAAGATAGGCATCATACATCTCTAGAAAGTGGTAAGAGCATTACAAAAGCCAAAGTGCATCCTAAGATATAGACATGTAAATGTAGTTTTCTCTTGGTCATCCGGGTGAATAGGTATTTGGAAAAGTCGGAATACCCATCAGGGAAACAATAATATTGATGGTTTGTGCCAGTCTTTGTAATATTTGATCTATGAAAGGCAGAGGGAAATGAACTTTTCTGGTGGATGCGTTCAATTTCCTATAATCGATACACATATGATGTCTGGTTACGGTTCTCATTGGGATTAATTCATCCTTGTGTTCCTCACCACACTGATTCCTCCTTTCTTAGGAACTACATGCACCGGGCTAACCCATTTGATGTCCGAAATAGGGTAAATGATACATGCGTCTAGGAGTTTCATAATTTCCTTCTTTACGACTACTTTAAAGTAGGGTTTTGTCGCCTCTGATGCTCAATAGAAGATTTCGATTCGTCATCGAGATGTAAATTATGCATACATAAATTGGGCGAGATACCAGAAATGGCTTCGAGAGAATATCCAATAGCTTTGGGATACTTACGCAGCTTAGTGAGCAACAAAGTTAGTTCTTCGCTAGTTAGGTTTGCATTGACTATGACAAGGAAGGAGTTATCGTAGAGGAAAACGTATTTGAGTCCAGTTGGAAGTTGTTTAAATCAACTTTCTGTACATTTTCCGAACTCCAGCTGTCTTATGCAAGAGGGCATCTATTGATATCATCTGATAGGTATCAATCAGTTTTTATTTCGGATTCGTCATCCTCTTCCATCTTAACACGCATGACTTCCTTACTGGCATTTATTAATCGAGCGTACTCATCAGCTCTGTCATCAATACTGAAAAATGTTCTTTCAGAAGCCGTGAGAGTATTCTCTAGGGGATTGTTAGAACACATATCCATGAAAGATTGGTCAATCGCGTTGGATAGGTGATCTACACAGAAGGTTTGGCCATCAAACATAGGTTTCTTGACCATTTCCCATGTCAAAATTCATTGATAAATCTCTGATGTTCATACATAAATGCCCTTTTGTAACATCAATGATCGCACCGGTTGTGGCCAAGAATGGTCTTCCCAAAAAGAAAGGGGTCTTTAGGTTCATGCCCACATTTCAGCACTACAAAAAATCATTAGGTATATGAAATTCATTTATCCTTATGGGCACATCTTCCAGGATACCTTCTAGAATCCTAGCAGATCTATCAGTTAAGACGAGTGTGATATTTGTTGGTTTGAATTGAGTAAACCCAAGGGCTATTGCAACGAAACAAGGTATTAAATTCACACAGGAGCCTAGATGACAGAGAGATCTTTGGAACCGCTCATTGTGGATGTTGCGATTCAAAAACAAAATTACCAGGGTCTGGTTGTTTAACTAAGATTCTTTCCTGAATCATAGCACTTACTTCCTCAGAAACCACCATCACACTCCCCTCTGATGGTTGGAAATCTCTAGTCAGCATATTTTTCACGTACTTCTTGATTGGAGAAGAAACCTGGACAGCGTCACTTTCTTCTGGCCTTTCAGAACTTGTAGATTCCTGTGAAGCTCATGTTTCTTTGCTGATCAGCAAGGTTCTGTTTAAGAAAGCCAGTCTCTTCGATGAGGTTTACACTCCTCTTCATCTCCTTCAAGTAAAAATGTCTCATATATCCGATCCATATTCGAGATCATGGCCATCTTCTTCCTCTCAAGATCAGTCTTCTCGGCACTAGTGCTAGACGCTACATTTTCACTGAGCCTCGTAGCTTCTTCAGGGGTCCTGGTTTTGAAGTTCCCTTGACTAGCAGAGTCCAAAGTTGCTTGGTATGTCCAATAGAGACCTCAGAAGAAAAGATTAAGTAACTGAATCTCGGAAAAACCATGGTGTGAGCAATCTCGTTGGTAAGCTTTGAATCTTACCCAAGAAGCCTTAAAAGCTTCAGTGGTGCCTTGAGAGAAATCATAGATCTTATTCCTAAATTTTTCATTTCGCACATCATCGAAAACGTTGTTTAGAAAAAACCTTTTGATATCACTCCAACAAGTTAGAGATCATGGCTGCAGCTATTTCAGCCAGTAAATCGCATCTCCAGAAAGAGAATGCGGGAAAAGCTTGCAGAATAGGTAGTCTTCAGAGACTCCCTGCATCTTGATATTAGACACAAAGTCCTCAACTGCTTCAATATGGTCTATTCGGATTTCATGAGGAAGACCATGAAAGGGGTATTTACCTACTAGAGATAAATATTTTGCTTTCAGTTCAAAGTTTTTCCTCTGAATCGCTGGTGGGCGGATATCGCAGACCTGTTGGTCTATAACCGACCAGGTCTGTTGTAGTCTCTAACTGTTTGATAACGCCCCAGTCCATCATTCAAAACAAGAGCTATTCCAATAGGAATTCAAGTCCTAAGTCTATAATTAATTTGGTTTGATGCATTGTATACTCGATCCTTTTTATTTCCTAGAACTACTTTTCCATTATTGATATTGGTAAGAACAAACTTACATGCTTCCAGTAGGGTGGTGTTGATCGATATTTGTAGCGGTGTGTCGATCGATTCTTTTGTCCTCCCATTGCTCGATATTGTTGTCATGGTGTCGATCAACGTTCGGCCGAAATCCGTGTTCTTCATCTTAAGTACATGTGTCAACAAGGAAAGAAGAAAAACTTTTTAACAATTAATACAGTAATAAAATCTAGACTATATTCTAAACTTAATCTAATGGTAATAAGAAAGAGTCCTTGGTAACAGCGCCAAATATGATATCACTCAAATTACCCTAAGGAGTGAATTACTCTCTCAAATAAGAGGTTCAGTTGCAAGACTTAGGGATCGAATCAACAGAGACTCTAGAATAACACAATAGATTTGTAGTCGTCGAAATAAAGCTAAACAATCAAGTTATAAACACTAAATGTAGGTAAATTCCCAGGTACGATAAGTATGCAATTTATTGTTATAAAAGGTGTATGAATATCAATTGTTCATGAACTCAAACTTCTTAAGTATAATTTATCAACTTTCTAATGCATAAATTATCTAATGCTTAGACCTAGAAATCCAATTCTCGTATGCGAGTCCTAAGGGAATGTCACTCGATGTCCCCTCTGGATTGTCGATCGATGTCTGGTATTTACTGTCGATCGATGTATCCTATGGAGTGTCGATCGATACCAGTTCTAGCAAGCTTTAGCGAATGGGTTTGATATGTTCTCTAACCACCTAGATCAACTTTCGTATGCACCTAGCTAATCAGATCATACTAGTCTTATTCAAGAAACATGCCAAGCTCTCACTTGTACCAATCAATCCTAAAATAAAATAGATGAAGAGATAATTAAGTAATCCAAACAACAACACATATTTATTAAACCATGAATCAACGTTTGAAGAACCCTAAATCTAACAAGAGAACTACTCAGACATATTCATAAGAAACAATATGATGGTCTGAATAATATTGTAATAGAATAATAAAGAGACAAAGTAGAGTAAAAAACAAAGGGAGTTCAAGATCTTCCCTCTCTCAACGTGTTCAGACCTCTCTCTCCAATCCAAAAGCTCTTTACATACAAAAATAAGCATAACAGTCAACAATGGCTTAGCAAACAGTAAAATAGGGTTTCAGGTCGTGCAAGGACATTATGATAATTTGTGGTAACTCTTGGGCCTAACTCAGTCCTAAAATATGTTCGACCCACGTTGTGACACCCATGTCGATCGATGTCAAGAGTGCTGCATCGATCGATTTTCCTCTATCTTCTCGACAGCTTCTCGTGAGGCAGACTGACCACTCTCCAGTAAAACAATCATAACATCAGACAGGTGGCATTGGAAATATAGGTCAATGTTCTGACGGCGGGAAGGTCTCCATCCATAGCTAGACATCTGACATTCCTATGGAGTTATGCACTCAAAAGACTCCAAAATCACAATATTTCTCGGGAACGTACCTACACCTGTAAATACTCTAAAAAGACTCCAAAATCATCATATTTCTCGAGAACGTACCTACAACTACAATTATATACCATAGCTGAAAGTGGTTAATATCCATGGTATATCACGCTTAATAAAATGTGTCATCTTATTTGGCAGCTAATGACAATCTAACGCCCTGACCGCCCACGGCTAATGGGCCACCCATGCCCGTTCTCTCGTCCCATGGCCCCAATCCCATTCTAACGGACGGTCCTTTAATTTTCCAAAGGCTCTAAAGTCATGATTACTGATCCTGCAATCACCACATAACATTTCACCGTGCTTTGACCTCACTGACACGGTATCGCAAATCACATTCCGATAGGTCAACATCCTTTGACTACTCTAGCTCAAGCACGCTTAACTCTAGAGTTTTCTCTGGATGTGCTCCCGAAAAGGTAAGTGCACTATGGTGACATAAGAAACCAAATCAATTTTCTTAGCCTTTCTATGTATCACAACTCGGGATGTTACAAACATGTCACTTGGCAAGAGTCATACACACATAAAAATGAGATGTGACAATCATTTCCCATGATGTGTAGAAGAGAATGGATCAATAAACACACATGGATCATTGCCTAGGCATTGTCCTCTACATCATCAAGACTGTCATCTTTCCTTTAGCATGTGTTTACAAAACTATAGATTATTTGACTGGAGGAACACTACAAGAAAACATGTCTTTAACAACTACATGATTGGTAGTTAATTGGTTGTAATATGCACATTATGACCAATTTACGTCGAAGCACAATTCGTTGTTATACACTAGTCACAATTCTTTATTTGACGCACATTGGTTGTAATTTACGAGAATATATGTTAGCCGTAAGTTGGTCGTAATGCGCATAGGCGTAATTTAGTTGTAAAGCGCGTAGTCGTAAATTCTTCGTAATACATGTAGTCTTAACATGGTCGTAAAGCATGTTGACGTAAGTTCGTCGTAATACACTTTGTCGTACATTAGTAGTTATATTACGACATGACATATGGTCGTTAATTGAACGTAAATAATTGGTCGTAATTCTGAAGTTAATTATGTCTACCTTTTAAACATTCATTGGTCATAATGATATACCATGATTTTGACCCGCTTTTAGCCATGTTATTAAGATGATTTTACTATAAATATATATGTTTTGGAGTCAATTAGGTATGTTTTCTGGTTCAGGAGCATTTTGGAGTAAAGTGATGATTTAGATGCCCTTATGGAGTTTAAAGGAAAGTTTTCCCGATATGACTATGAAGATCAGACAACGAGTGGAAAGTTTTCCCGAGATGACTATGAAGATCAGACAACGAGGTCGATATTCAGAGATACATATCGATCGATACACATCCTGTGTAATCGATCGACGACGCTTCAATAAAAGAAGACTAATCAAGATACTCCATCGATCGATGTACGCCTAGTAGCATCGGTCGGTATAAAGCGCGAAGATTAGTTGGACTTAGCCCACTTGAAGCCCAAGTTCTCTTAATATTACCAGATTGCCCCTAACGAGTTTTTAACTTAATGGAACTCATATTTATAAGCTTTGCCTATGTGTTTTGGCAAAGTGTGTTTTCTTATTTACTTGTGCTTTTTCATATTACTTTAGTGCTTTCTTATTTTACCTAGCTTATTGTTACTATTGTTTTGCACCATCCATTTATTAAAAGTATTCTTTTCATCTTGTTTTCTTGTTCATCAAAGGTTATAGAATTCTAGATCTA